>DWTR01000279.1:0-10176 GCA_018244935.1 Ardaris minthe | reverse complement strand
TGCACAAATTTAACATGGATTATACAATGTACATATAATGATACACAGAATGCAATCATACTGTATATTACTAATACGTGTGGAATTAAGTTGATGACACACTTATCATGTTTTACCATCTAATTAACGTTTTTTTAACATAAAATATTGCTATTTTGCTATTCTTTATTTTATAATAATGTATATGAAACAAACTTTTTTAGCTTCAATGTCAATGTCAGGCACAAATATTGAATCGGGCGCAAACAATAACACACAAAATCAACAATCATTGTCAAAGAAAGCATTTCTCGGAAGTAATACATCAATTGGACGAAGCAATAGGGAAGGCAACATACCAGTTCGGGCCGTGAGCCCAAGAGTGAGATGGGTGGAGGATAAATCTGCTAGCGAGCACTATGGCACTCAGCAGCTTATGACGTCACAACAAAATGTAAGCATTTTTATTATCAGCAGATTCAAATTGGGAGCCACGTTCAGTATTTCAAATTAATAAAATTATTCACCACATTTTCTGATATTCCATTGTGGTTTTGTTTTTTTAACAGTTACATACCTTAACAACGAACGAGGAAACATGGGCACGGTCTCCATCGAGAGCACTGCAACAGCCCATTAGAGCTGTGAGCCCAAGAGTACGCAGGAACACTGAAAATGACGACATGGTATGTTCTACACAATGCACACATTCTTGGTTTGTTCAGCGTTACAGTTTAATCACATTGCTTGACTTAGACAGTAGACTAAATTAGAAACAGTAGGAGTAGAATGAACTTATTAAAGTGTCTATGGAGCGTACCAATGTGAAAACGTTGTGATATTCGTTCTATAAATATGCAGAATTTTGATTTGTTGATCTCTACGTACGTATATATTATTAGTCTATTTTAAAAGGGCAATTTGTTGCTAGTTCATAAGTAACTTGCGATATGACATTAGTAGCACAGTATTTAGTTGATCGTCACCGCTTTGATGTTTTCGTCGCGTACATTGTTTGTTCCCTGTTGCTTGCGCTAGCCCAAGGATGTTCAGCAGTCCGGGCAAGAGAAGGAGGAAGTGCCGACTGCCGGGGAGCTTCTCGGTAGGAGTCACGAGGAGTTGGTGCTGCTTCTCATACAGTTGAGGCGGCGTCACGCGGCCACACATCGATCCATTGAACAATGTTGCTCGCAAATCAGTAGTGTTGAGGTGTTTGTTCATGCTTTTTATTTCTTTTGTACCATTGTCGTAGTATCATTTTTTATTTGCGTTTCTGATGATTTCACTAGTGGTTTGTAATGTACGTTATTTTCTCTGTTTAGTGACAATTTTTGTTGGAAACATTTATATAACAGATTTTATATCATTGTCATTATGACAGTTGGGCGTTTTAAGACAAACGAACAATTTAATTGCAAATGTGATGGCTTTCACTGTACTGTACTTGATATTGGATGTAAATTAAACTTCGCAGGAGTGCCTGAGCTCCCTGAAAGCAATGGAGCGGGAGGAAAACTTGCAACGGCTGGAGCAACTCAAGATGCAGTTAATGGACCTTGAACATCAATATGAGAAGAGCAAACCATTAGTACAGTTGGTGGACAATATGGTGAAATTGGGTTCACTGTATAATAGACCAGGCTCCACAGTCGAACGCTTGGAAAGGAACCAGAGATTGAGGCAAAAGGTTTTGGCAGAGCATGCTTTGGAACAACAAAGGTGAGATCATTTCTTAAGTTTATCAGTAAAATATAAATCTTAGTTGAGGCATGTAGAATATGTCAATAGGGATATTTCTCTAATCATTCGGTTAATTTATTATATTAAATGTTCATTCTATTCTTAATTTGCTAGGTGGTTGGAGAGTGCCGCCGCAGGAAAACCACTGGAGACCGAAGCGGCTAGAGTGAGGGTGGCTGAGCTTTGGGCCCTGGAACAAGAACTGGCCGACGAGGCAGCCATACTACAAGGACTGAAAACCGATAAGGATGCTATCGAATCCTTGCTCACTGGTAGGTCTTTAAGTTTCTTTCTAGGATTGTAATCGCTGGATATTTTTTATTCAATCAGAAATACACAAAAAATCCAATACGAAACTACATTTGTGAAAGACTACTACTTGTTTCTAAAGAAAGCTTTCGAGAAGACCTGTGACTGGAAAGTGTTATTTACAAGTAATTGTGGTCAAGGGTGTACAATTAAAACAATAACAAAGAAATCATGGCAAATAGCGGTTTTGTACATATAAAAATGTAGCATTTATGTACAAATAACTCTATAGTTTTTATAGATCACATAATAACATTTTTATTAAAGTGTGCGCCGCAGGGTACGCCGGGCAGTGTTGTACGTGGAAGTTTTTTTAAAATCACATATACATATGTACATATGAAACTGTAACGAATTTCACAGCCTTTAGATTTTAACTTGTAAGTCTTAAACGAAACTATCTATATAATCAATTATTTGCATGTATATATGTAGTTTATCAACCGTCCGGTTACCAAAACACAAACTCTCTTGATCTTCACTCTGGGATCAGATAGCAGTGTGTAGAGATGTCTGTAGGTAATATTATACTCGCTACTTCGCATTGTAACTTATTATTAATGTAAAGTATAACTTGTTGCAGGAGTACGAGGTAAACTCGCCAGCGTGCACAGAGCCGAGCAGCGCGCGGCGCGCCCGTCGGGCGACGCTCTCGAAGCGGAGTTATCGCGCGTGCACTCTATGCTGGCGCACAATTCTAAGGTTTATAAGGTTTTCATCTATACCATGCACTTATTATTTTTATTACATTCATCTTTTATTTTTTATTTTTGTGCACAAACACGTTCCTCGCAATAGCCGAGCCACGTTACCAGTCCCAGCATCGGGTAGCGACACTGTACCATGCTTGTCGCATACTTCATTTTATGTTTATTCGCCATTGTTCTTGGTTTTGCACGGATGGGGGCCCAGGAAACTCGGTGTAGTCGAATGTACGATCGCTCCACTGATTGTACTGAAGTGTGTGTCGACCGCGACAGAAACTGGAGCAGACGGTGGCGGACAACGCGCGGCTGGAGCGCGAGCTGCAGCAGCTGCGGCGCGCGCTGCAGGCGCGCCGCGCCGCGCCGCACGCCGCGCCGCCGCACCCCGCGCACGCCACCGCCATGCTGGAGGACGGTGAGCCCGCCGCGCACGCACCGGCCGTGCGGCTCACTTGCAATCCGTCTGTCGGAAGTTCTTAAATTAAATCGCCACAAGAGCTTTTTCAGTATACAGTTCAGCTGCTAACCTCGCGTTGGAAGCATTTAAATCGTCACACGAGCTTTCGTTGACATGTAGCGTTCGTACTTGTGCTACTAGCCAATAGTGATATGTAATTATCTACTCCATTACAGAAGTATCTCGCGTGCAACAGCTGGTGTCGGCGTTGCAGCGTCAGCGCCAGGAGCTGAGCCGCGCCGTGCGCCACCTGACGCAGCAGTCGCAAGCCTTGCAAATCACACACGATTCCATGCCTGGTACGTTTTATACGATACATTAGTAAAGAGACGTTGCAGATTTTAAAACAAATCCACAACGTCACATTCTCAATCTGTTCACTTTATAAAAAAATAATGATAAACGTTTCGTATTCCCTTTCACAAAAATTCCTAAACTCGAACTCAAAAAATCAATAAAAATCACACCTGATATGATTTGACAGGAAAGCGTCGGTCCACTTCGTCCTGGCAAGAAACAAATTTGGATACGGGACACACCATAGACCACGGCTACGCAGACTACGAATATGAGATGGCGGGACAAGTCATGCCTCCGGGACACTACGCGCAGAGCAACGTTGAGACGCCGCTGTACGTAGACACGCGAGCTGCGGACATCACGTCGCCACTGACCAGCGAGGACATGCAACATTCTGCTTTTGGTGCGTATAGCAAATGATTTTTTCAATAACAATAGACTGCCGTTTGACTACATCTGATGGTAAGCACGATGTAGTCCAGAATGTAGTATGTTCGCCTGGAAATTATATTATCTCTTCAGGTTATAAGAATCAATAACACACATTTAGTACATATATGTAAACTTACATATAGTGACTGGTATTTTTTAATCGAAACAGATGTTAAAACGAACGAAATGTTACTTTACAAGAATTATTACGCAAAATTAGAATTACTTGGTGCATTTAAAATTTTAGTTGAGAAAAACTAAAAAGACTCCTTTTTCTTATTAATTTATAAAGGAATTTTCTACTTAATATTGAAGTTGTGTAATTTTAGGCTGTTTTTACAGGTAACTTGTCCAATGTAGAAAAGCAGGAGATCAAAACAGTTCGCATTGTTAAGAGAGAGAGCGAACGACGCCAAAGAGACAGGGAACGTTCTTTGCAGCCTATGACCGACTGGAGTACCAGCAACATCACAGCCAATCTCGATCAGTTTTTGGAAGAAGAATTAGTACAACCAATGAACTACGCGCGGTCTTCGTCCGTGCCGAGGACAGATTTCAGTAAATTCGAGGAATACTACTCAAAACCACAGGCCCCAGAAAATCCTACTTACCTACGCCTGAACGATAAAAACATCGATTTGAGTCCAAAGTATCCATCGAGTCCATCTCTGTCCAATTATGATTATTCTCGCGATATTTCATCCCTGAGCAGCAGCTACCACAAGAGCTATGAACGTAGTGGTTACGACAAATCGATGTCCTTATCCAATCAGTATTTGAACAGTCCCACCGATAGTTCTAGAACTTTGACCAACGATCCGATATCTAAAACTAGTAGCATTGCCAGTTTGACTCGATCCCATATGGAGTTGTCACCGATATTCAAAAGCGAGGCCGCCAAGCAGATAATAACAGAAATGTCAGGGGACGGTGCAAAGAACGGATCGTTGCATAGGAGGCAAGTGCCGAAGGAAAAGAGAAGGCATTATACCGCGCCCCATCATTTGAGCGCTAAGACCCTCAACGAAATACCACAGGAAACTTACAACCAGGACGTAAGTAGTCGATTCCATTAAAAATATACAATCACATTATCATTCTTGATATGAGCCAGAGCACTTGTGATAGAAACTTAAATTTAACTGTCTCATTCAATTATTTTTCGTTCATTGCCAACGGTGATTAAGACTCGTCGATCTACTAAAAGGTCAGACACTGAAATCTATACGTGTTAGAAGTCTTCAAAATCGCAATGTATGTATGAAGAGAGTGTTGAATACAGAAACACGTCAGATTTAAGACGGCATAGGGCACCGTCTCGCCCCGTACGCGGGTCACCGAGCGGGGCCGTAATAGCCGTGTGCGTGCGCAGGCGCCGGGCCGCTGCCGGGACGACGCCGACATGGAGCGCGCGCTGCGCGGCGCCGCGCCCGACGTGGTGCGCTCGGCGCTGCCGCCGCGCCGCCCCGACTCCATCGACCAGCTGCTGGCCGCGCCGCAAAAGATCGTCATCCCGGAGCGCTACATCCCCGAGAAGGTTCCCTCCTTTACACGGTTGCTGCCATCCGCTTCTTCGTATCATATATTCGAGTATCACATATTATGACTACCCCGTTGGTAGAGTGGCTGCAAGCGCGACTGCCGATCGTAGAGGCCCTGGGGTTGATTCCCGGATCGGGTCTTATTAGATTTTGAAACTTACATCTTCTCGGAGTCTAGATTTGTGCTCAGTATATGGCATTAGGCTCACCATCTATTCCATGGTGAAACGTAAGAGTGTACGGGGTACAGGCGTGATTTTACGTTACATGCTTAGTAATATTTTGTATTGTTGCGACAGCCCCCAGAACTGTCGCCCGAGGAACAACAGAAGAGACAAGAAAAAGTTGAGTCCATCAAAAAGATGCTCACCGGCTCTTCAGCAGATCCTAACAAGGTGAGTTTGTCGTAACTTCATTTGATGTAATGAATCTATTCAAAATATTGATCTATTCATGTTCAATATTACCATGACTGTCTCATTAGTTCTTCGAATTATTTCAAAACGAGTCTTCAAAGTAGGCCTACATTATTAATCTCGTGAAGAACATGTCTTCATATTTCATGACTTGTGCACATCTATAGATCTTTCATGAACACTGCATCTTGATCTAGAACTGCTTTCATTGTTACTCTGAATGTTATCCTCATGATTTATCACTTGCATGGCTTCTTTCTACGATACCTTTATATCATTTTAACTTTTCTACCGTGATAGCGTGTATATTGTTGATAGCATCAGTGTTTGTAGATTGTTGAAAAAAATAATCAAATAAAAAGAGTCAAGTGATTTGTCTTTGATACAAGTAAACCAAACTCTAAATCAAAGGATATAATGGAAATTATCATACTGAACATATTACGAGCTATACTCATTAATCGATACAAACATAATAAACGAATAGTTCTCTAGTCTTAGACATTTTGGATATCGTCAATTTCTCCATATGATTGGAATTTAATGGAAATTTTCGCATGAAAAATCTGCAAACACTACACAATGATACTTAGCTTGCAAATAGCAGCTTCGAATGTTGGCTGTAAATATGTAAAGAACACAGTCATACGTGTGCTTCAACGTTAGAGCCCGGACGGCGAAGAGAAGCGGCAGCGCGAACACTTGCTGCAGATGAACCAGATACTCGCCAAACAAGTCACCGAGATGAGCAAAATCATAGCTGGTAAGATCTTTGGCCTCATTTAGTTTGCTAATGTGTCTCCTGCCAACGTCGTGGTGCATCTGTGTATCAAATCGTTAGGATGAATAAATAAGTTTATGATTGTTTGGTAATTAAGATTTATTCATGTGTTTTTCTTGAGGTTTTGGCATCATTTTGTGTTCCATTTTAGGACGCATTTGCACTTTCCATGAGGCGGGTTTGCGGCCAAACGCTAGCCTGTCACATAAAAAAAATACATTTAATAGATAAACCAACCGATTTAAACTTTAATTTTTGCTTTTTGATTTGATATTGAAATAATTTTGTTTTTAAACCCATATTATTTCAGAACTTCACAAACTGCGACTTGATACACTCGATGTTGATTTTTATTGTCTTGCCAGTTTTAATTTCACTTTATTTACCAGCATTTCCAATTATGTACGTTATTCCTGTATTTATTCAATGCACTTTTGATTAAGCACCTGAAAGTATATCATGATTTGTATTGTTTTTCTACAAGTCTCAATTCACTTTCACAATATTTTTTCGTTACCCCGTTTGGCTTATAAAGACATTAATTACTATACATTTGTACTAATATTGTGGTTAGTCAGAAAGTGCACGGAATCCAATGTACGTTTTATTTTTTTATTTGACCAGCGTGTTGCGCACACCTAAACCAAATCCATTTTTCATCATTGTTAACAGAGTTGTCAAACTTTAGGATACTAAAAATATTCTTTGTAATGTCCAAATATCATTACCCTGCCTTATTGCCTTCAATGCTCCAATTGTTTGTCTTTGAATTATTTGCTTTTACATATTGGTTATCAAAAAAGAAATATAGTCTTGATTATTGAATGCCTAATAAGGGCTTAAGGTTAGTAGGTGTAGGTAATTAAGATAAAATATTAATTGCCTTGATGTTGCTTTCATGTTCTGTTTGATATACCATTCTTTTAGTAATAATAATTTTTTACTATGTCCCTTAACGAAAAATCATTCTTATTTATATTAAAGTTTTAATTGCCTCTGTAACTTTGCTATCCTTCAAATTGTACCGCTATAAGCTTGGTAGTCGCCTAAAATAAATAAATGTATATCTGAATATATTACAATTACGTGGTTTTTTTTTTCAAGAAGACCATTCTATATTGATATTTTGACAACTCGCTAACAATGTGTTGTGACTAATGATCACGTGTGTCCCCCACGCATGTAACAATAATGCTTGAAGTCGTTTGTACCTTTTCTGCAGGAACCAACACTGAGCAAGGGCCGTCCTCGAACCACTGATTGGCTAATTAAACTGAACTATAACATTACCATTTAGTCTTTTTAGTGTTCAGAAACTCACGATAGCAATTTTCACGACATTTTTTGTATTTTTTGAATCTTCCACTTTAGTGACATGACGGCAATATTTGAGCATTGTTACCGCTAGATGTCGGTCTTAGCTAATCTGTAGTAACATAGCCAAACGGCGGCCCTTGAGACGTTCTCCATGAAGTGTGATGCAGCATGATTTGATTTATTGCATTTTGTTGTGAGTAGCATTTGTTTTTATTTTATTTTGATTGCATTTTCAATGTTACTGTGTACTGCAATTTTGTTGAGAGATCGGGATTGAGAGTTTCGACTTTCCATTGTAAAGGCATACATAGTGCAGTATGTACGTGTTTCAGTTAAACTATTCTATTATTAAACTTGATGGATGAAATGTGAAAGGATATGTAAGAAGTTTTACACCAAATTACGTAATATCTAATTATTTACAGATTTTTTTTTATTTTATTTTGAGACAACTGTTTTTTTTGTAAAATTAAACTGATTAATTAGGAATTTTATGTTGGCAGTTAAAGCATTAGAAGAGCTGCCGCAACAGAGTAACATGGAGGAGTACGACGACCGCTCGCCCGACGTCGAGTTACCCATTTATCAACAACGTGACAACTTCTTTACTTAAACAGGAATGAACAGAACATACGATCAAGCTATATTTATATGCCCTTTATATTTAACGAAATATAAAGCACAAAATGTTTTCAAAATAACTTGATCAAGCTTATTACGAATAACGAACGAATTGAGTACCTATGTCATTGTATGAAATCAAACATGACGGTCAAATGGAACAGCAGAATTTAAATTCAAATTTGACGAAGGTGTTGTCATCACAAATAATATCTCGTGGTCGGTTTCGGATTATTGATGATTATCAATATGTTATTGCCATAATATTAATGTAATTTGTACTATGGATATAATACTCCTCGCACAAGTACAAATATTATTTAAAATCTGCGTTATCTCATTAACATTACTGGGAGTACGTACAATGAATGTTACGGACTACGTACATTTTGAATTTAGCCATTTGCCCAGAAAGTTGCCCCAAATAGTGTGTTTAAATTAGAATAATTGTGTTGCCATGTTCGCTGGCAAATATTTAACCGGACTGTTACAAAACCGAGTATTATTAAGTGCTATAGGCGTATTAATATTCGAAGCCTTAGCAGTAGATCGTTCAATTGAGTAGTGAACTGTGAAAAATGCTGCAACACCTTAATACTTTAGAAATGATTTTAGTTATGTGTGAATGTTGAGAAGAAATTTTGCCTTTGGTAAAATTATTTCAATCGTTTTGGCGGTAAAATAACTTCTTAGTAAAGAAAATATTCACAAATTGTGTTTACAAAAAAAAAAATCGTCTTCTATTGTTGGTGATTTGCTAATGCTTATCAACTTACAATGAAAGTTTTCGAACGTGGTTTGCGCCTAAGAGTTTGTTCGGATTTTAAAATGTAGTGTGCATTTGGCATTGTGTTATGAGAGTTACCTTTCGTGCTGGTTGGTGTCTGAGCTTTATTTAAAGCAAGCTTCGTCGACATATCTTATATCATATCTGTAGATCGTGTTAGTGTCGGTATATTTGCAGAAGGTATAATATTGACATGTTTAAAGCTTTCATACAAGTATGGATAATACCCTCTATCCGGGTCCTGGCAGAAGAATAATTAGATATACACTAGGTTTGCCACCTTACTGCTCAGGACTTCTCAAACCAAAAGATAGTCGTAACTGATGTCAGGGAAAGTTTCATATGCCTGATTTATATACAGATCATTTATAATATGAGTTTTATTCGACCTTTAACCCTTAAGTTTGCTTTGTGATTAAATGTTTCTTGGTCATATAGGAATTTCATGTAAAATTAACCGTCAATTTTTAATTCTGTAAACATTGGTCTTTCATGTTGCACTCTGAAGCTATATCTTTCAAGAGGATGTTAATACGGCAAAGGAATTTAAATAAGTAGTGTGTAAAGGGAAGAAATTGACATATACTTTATGCAAATATTTGACATCTTATGCGTGAATCTCGAAGTTCTGCTTCTGTATGAAATGCGATCGTGTCGAACGAAATTATAACCGTGTCTGTTGCGCTTATAATCTTTTGCTCAATAAATAAGCATTCCCAGGTAGTGTTTAAATTGTTTGTTGTTGATTCAATTTTATAATACTTATATTATTTCTCGTAAATGTAAATTGCA
>DWTR01000278.1:0-10196 GCA_018244935.1 Ardaris minthe | reverse complement strand
ATTGGACCTTCTTTCTAAAATTTTATTTTCGTCGGCTGCTTATTGTGTCTTCTTTTTTCTTTGTCTGCGCCTCTCTTAGCTATCTTAGCGGCGCGCCTTCCACCTACCTGTCTCAGTATCATCACACTACGAAATACTACGTCTACACTTAGATTTAGTCTTCGCATAAGGCAAGGAAAATAAAAAAATACTTGCAAAATTTAAACAAGTCCGAAGCGCGAATTAACCATTCCGATGAGAAACAAAACAGAATAAACATTAATTCGAATTCCTTGACAGTTGAAACTTCTCGAGGAGGACAATTTTGCGAATTGCCTTCATTTGAAACTCACTGAAATGAGCATTTTTGAACATGACGTAATAAATGAAAAAAGTTGGAATCGAAAGTTAATAACTTGATCCCATTTATCACGAAATAAAATAAGTATAAAACTTTTCTTATATTCATTGTGCGAAATGTCGTGTTATCATGAATTAATTTGACCCGATATTTTTTGTTATAACATTGAATGTTTATTAAATATTTCTCAATTAATAAAATTTTTACTATACTAATGTACATATTTCATTCAAACTAATAAGCGCATCTAAGTGAACTTAAAAATGAGATTCGACAGTTTAATACCTTTGAAATGAGCCTTTGAAGAGTAGTAGTTAGATGCAAATAAACCCTATTCAGGTAAGTCTACGATTTTTAATAAAATCCTCTAATTGAACTTTAAGTTTATAATATATTTAGTCGGTTAGTAAATACTGGACAGGATTAGTCAGATAACAAATTAGAAATTTTGTGGTTTGCCATTATAATAATATTGACTACGTAGTTTTTATTGTATATTACTGAAGTCTAATAACTTTAATAATAATCTACTAATATTAAATAAGTAAGAAATTGATGTCAATAATACTTACCCCCGTACCTCAATTAGTGAGGTACATAATCGTATTCCACGGCAAAAGTTGTCTTGCAAATTGCTTCCTTTTTCGATGTATTTATTAAGTATTGTGAAATATAATTAAAACTAAATATAACTATATATAAATAACTTATGCTAAGATTAGGTCTATGTCAAAAACGATGAAACCTGTTACAGTATACGACTAACCATTGTATTAGGTACCTAGAAAAATCTGTTCGTCCATTCTGAGTCTTCCATACAAACCGGTAGGCGAGTACTTAAGCTTAATGCTAGTAGTAACTTATAAATACAACAATTTTTAAAATTAAGCTGGATACTTGATTCATCAGATGACCTATTCATATCACTGTTCTCACGTTGCGTCTAAGGTAAATGATACATTTGAAATTTTTGGGAATGAATTGGGAGGTTCCATAATTTCGAAAGTTTGAACTTCAAACCCTTGTATAAAAAATGAGATAGTATCATAATCAAGATACAGGTTTTTTATTGTAATTATACTACGTATATATGACATTTTCGTACAATATCAATTTAATGTTCTATTTCCCACGTAGACCTATGTAACGTACCTGCTCTTAATTCCACTTAAAATTAATTAACTTACGTTTACAGCAAGATAAGTTTATGTAATGTAACTATTACAGATCTACATCTATGTTATTATATACATACGTATATTTATGACTTAGGCTACGGCACAGGTACGTGTGTTAGGATATATTCGAACTTACTGGAGTGTAGTTGAGGGGCGCGCGGCTGACGGCAATGGCTGGGAAGCCTGACGGTTGAGGGCTGGCGGCCTGCACGTAGCCAACGCTCTCAGCAGCGGAGCCGTAGACATCGAGTGCGGGGCCCGGGGAGCTGGCGGCGGGAAAACCAGCGCGGCCTCCAGCGGTGTGCGGCGAGGCGGGCGGGCCGAACCCAGCAGCAGCAGCCTGGTAGTTGTTCATCACTGTGGAGGTAACACATGTGTCAAGACGGGCTTAGTAATAATAGTCGTAGCCGACATTTGTAGTAGTGATTGGGGCCCACTGGAGCTGTCATCTCGAGGCCAACTTGCCTTATTATACATTATGGGACCCCTTTACGTTCTCCGTAGTATTAAATTTACTTGTAGTACATTGGTTATTTATCCGTATAACAAAATAGGCAGTTGAAATAAAAATTTATTATTTATTTATTTATTGGCTCTGGAATAACAACATTTATTTTGGTATTGCGATGTAACTGCAATTCAGTATATTACAGTGCATAGTGGCCCTTCGAATTCATTAGTGAGATTTATTTAAGACATACAAAATATCCTAATATCCTAGTGATATTTTTTGTAAAAAAGTTTTTTTGCAGCGTGGAGTATGTCGACTAAGGTGAAGTGGTACATTTTAACATTTTTCTTATATTCAAAATCAATCAAACAATATCATCACAACAATAACAACAACAACAACAACACAGACACAAATGTAGCGCACGGTGTACTGACGGTAACAACAAAAGCAACATTGGACATTGTAATGCGAATCATCAGATAGCATGAGATGCGAGAGTGCAATCGATATGAGAACTTCGTGTTTGTGTGTGTGTGATGTCTGACTTGTCTTTATTGAAACAACATTAGACGAGTGAGTGTGTTGTGATTGAAAAATGTCACGGTTGATAGTATTATGGTATGATATGCGTACCTGAGAGCGCTTGCGCGAGGAGCGGTGTGTTGTTATTCGGAGTGAGTTGTCCGTTGGTCAGGTCAACTGGAAACATACACACGGTTCGCATTCGCTACACGTACACGAGTGACGCTCACACTCGTTGACTCATTACACACACATCCATGACTGAACCATCCATTACAAACTTAAAAATTCCAAACTCCCACAACTGTAATCATTTCCCCCTGTTCATCGTGTTCAACGCCAAAGTGACTATCGACGTAATTCAACTCGATATTATTAAAGTTCGGATAAACTTGGAGCGCGTAAATGCATGAATAATTTAAGCGACCGAGATGGATGCCGCGCTGACGAATGAGGACAGTCAAGACCGAGATTATGTCGGAACAAAAAAATATCACGTATGTCACGTGCATTCAAATGAAAAAGCGAGCTGGAAGTTTCGCGCGTATAAATCACGGCGGACGAAAAAAACTTTTACAAAATATCCAGTAAATTATCTGGCGTGAGTTCTCGCTGGCAGGCGGCGGTCCGCTTATTGAATAGGGAGCGGTATTAGCATACGCTGCACGTCGCAGTGGTTTCAGTGCCGCTCGCCCGCTCCACACTCTCAGCGATCCTGCCCGCTACACTGTCGTTTATACCTCATCTCGTTTTGAAAAGAAACTGTATCGTAAAAGTGTTGCTTGCGTTCGACATTCTATCTCACAAACTAGTTGAAGTTTAGTATTAACATTTCTTTGTACAGTTTTGTAAAAACGTCTTCTGATAACTCACATATTCTATTGTACATAGTCTATTTTATTGTACTCAACTCCTCAAACAAGTGTCGTTCAGTGGACAAGATGGTAAATGTAAAAGTCCTTTAAACTCCAACAAGAAGCGGATTAATAATTCTTGTTCACATTTTTGCCAGGTCATAGTGACACCATTAGCTCTATTGGCTTGTACGACAAATTTTATTTTTGTCAGATGCGCGAGTTATGATTTAGTGTGAAAAATGGAGGTCCGCGGCCGCACCAGGTGATTACCGGCCTGCGAGTGACTTTGCGAAAAAAGTACAATATAAGTAATGGAGGATGAATGATAGATGACGCCGCTCTCGCGTCCGCGCCTGCGCCCGCGTCCGCTCCGTCCCGCGCCAAAGTGCTGACACATTTTAATAACATTACCGTGCGATGTGAGAGGCTATTTATTTGAGGGTAGCCTCGTAATAAATAAGAATTTGAGTAGTGGCGCAGACACGTCTACGGATCGTTAACGTGTCGATCGCATATAGCTCATTCATTTCCCATTACTTTAACGGACGGCTATCTCACTTATATTTATTAAGTAATTCAGTCACGCGTTCCTAATATTTCACCACAGAGAATGTAGATGTTTGCGAATATCCGAAGATATATTGACTACTGTAGAACAGACCCTAATTTCGTTTATAGGGTACATAGCGTCACTAAAACGTGTCGGTTACGAGTATGTAATGCAGTGGAAGCCGAAATTTATTGAGCAATTTGCATATTTATAGTTTCAATCGTACTTCACAGCTGGGTTGTTACCAATGAAGTCACAAACAGTTGCGTTTAAAGCTGCGCTGAAGGCGTGTGCCTGACCTCAAATAATTTACGACTTCAGTAATTCACTTTACCGGCGAGGAGGCGTAAAAGCAACTTCGTAGTTATCTACAGCGGTCATATCTGTGTCGGACGTTAAGTTCACAACACTTCAAGCGAGTGCTCAGTTTGTAAAGTCATGTTATACCACATGCTCCGAATGTAATTTCTGCGTGTAATCACTCAAGATTCCCGGCGCTCAACCGCAGGTTCACTGAATGTAGAACTTGCGCCACTAAAGCGAATTTATTCTATTATAGCAAGCTTTTTAAAGAATTTAGACGTGCCACGTTGTTTCAAATGTGTTATTTATTTTCGATAGAAAAATAAATTGTGTCTGATTTGTGAAAATAGAATTTTATAATTTTTAATTATGTAAGCTGATTCGTGAACTCGTTACGACCCGCGTCTCGGGGTACAGGGTGACTCGCACCCCGTGTAGGTCTGCTCTCACCTCAGGGGCAACACATATTCATCTATAAATTCAGAGGCCGTCTTGTGAGAGCTATTCGAACTTTCATAATTGCAAAGTTCGGGGAAACTTAATAATTCTTCTTCAGAAGTAGGATGACGGCCGTGCGAAATATTCAAGGGGCGTACTCCCGTCATAATGCCCCAACCTTGAAGCCAGTACGAGTATATTACGCGTCGCTTTTTATGTGTAACAATGTTCAACTTTGCTTGGAAAAAAACTTGCAACTTTCTCAGATGTGCCACGGATATAATTTTCGAATTTTTGTTAAAAGGAAATAGCCGAATACGTTTCAAAGTGTTATACAAAGTTTTGTACAACATATCCGTCACTCCGTGCGGGCGCACGAGTTTTTTTTTGTGCAGTGGACAAAGAGTATGAAATACCTTGTTAAAAATTTATATGTTAAAAATCTGTTACTTTGGCAACACAATAGCCTCCCAAGTATAGCACTGGAATTTTGTCCCGTTTCCGTATTCAATCCATTTAAAAAGTTTTGAGGCGGTGATATTGTTTTATTTCACAAAGAATTATATTCACATACACACACAGACACACAAATATGTACATACATCGCGAAGATATAAACTTCACGCACCATTCGCGGGATTAAGAAGGAAAACTGGTTACAAATCCTAAAGTTGGGCGCCGTATCCCTCACCTATGAGATCGCAATACTTCATTTCGCACTTGGCACGATTGAAATGTTTTATTTCAGCATTTACATTAGATCACGATCCCACGCCGAATCGTACCGAAAACGTATATTTAATAGGTGCCATCAATAACTCGCGAACATGATACGTTTTCCCTGCTTTTCGAACGTTTAACCGCTAGGACTTATCACAAATGTAAGTTAATCGAATATCTATTCTGTTTGCCGGCCGGCGCGCACGCGCCATCGCCCGGATTTGTAATTCAAAGAAGGTTACTCGTATCCTTTTTTTGAACCTCTCTGATATCTAATATGATTTTAGTCACACTACAATAAGTTACTCAATCAGGCAGGAGTTTCAGATAATAATCCTAAAGGAACATCTGATTATACTTTGAAACAGGGGAATCGATTAAAAACTAACATGCGCATGTCATGGTTCAGTCATAGATAGCAACAAGAAAGATGAAAAAAATACATGTAAAGCGACATTTAAAAAAGCGGAACGAATCAATTATGAGTGAATTGTATAAACACACAGTTAATAAAACTCTCAAAATATATAGTCTACAGATTACTGAACACTTGAATGTATTAAAACATTTTCTACCCATTTTCGTAATTTGTGTTTACTTGCGAAATATTTCCGCTTACATCTACGTTAAGAATTACTACGTTTCATTTTCGTTGTCTATTCTATGTACATAATTATAGAAAAATGGCTACTCATAAATGACTAATGGCGATTTTGTTACAATTAAAATTCACTTCAATCTGTATGCATTGCCTAAGGCACAACATTGTAAATTACAATAAAAAATCTATTCTATGCCTTAAAAATTAACGAAATTACGGCTATAGAAGAGTTTGCACCACCAATCACATCATTTTACCACAAAATTTCTATATATGCTTACATGTCTACGGTCTAAAAATGTCGTACTTTTAAGCGGTATCCATCTCTTCCCAACTTTACCGACACTGTCCTATAATACAGTGACATTTTTTTCACTATTTCGAAAGCTTACACTAATCTTCGATAACAACAATTAAAATAACGCTCGCTTCGTTTTAAACAAATAAAAAGTCTAGACTATTCGGAAAGTTCGCTAGTTAAACATTTTTAATGGCCAGATCGACTCTACAAATTTGTTTACTTTGACTGTTCTGAAATTCTAATATCTTTGACTATTCTATGTCTATTAATATTTGTCTAATGCTGTTCTAATTAATTTCGAAATGTCTATTAGTAATGTCTACCACACTTTAGTTCCAATGATAATTTTCACGATTTTTACTCACAAAATTTTACCTACACTATTCTAAAATTTCAAAATAATACCAACAGTAAAATACGGATCAAACTTTATTAATTTTCAAATAGAAACATTACTCGCCCTATTGTTGTTGTGGACGGGATACTCCTTTCACCAGACTTCTGTTTTTCCTGTTATCGCGTCATCACTACAATGACGTTTCAAATTCGAAACGTCACATGTCTATTATGTTCACATTGTACCAACTATACAAGCCATTTCTCCTCGGGTTTGACGATCATTATTGTGGAATATAATTAATGTTCTCTTTCTCTTGGTAAACAAGTTTTGAAAAATATTTAAGAGTTACAACGCATGTATCAGACTAAATGCCAGTCGTTTGCGTTTAAGTCGACGCAATCTAGAAGAGATCAGTATGCTAATATAACTGATTATATGGTCTCTTGGACCCGTTTTCTGGAGATGATAGTCAACTATAAAACATTATGGGCGATGGAGCTCGCTAGACTAGCGTTTAGGTTAGGTACTGAAATCTATAGACATTCATGTAAGAAATTCTATCTAAATATGAAATAACTAACTATCTGACCCATCCGAACACAGCACTCGTGTCTAAGTCGGCGTTTGATAAAAGCCGAATGCTAGATTGTATTCTATTTCTAGTATTTACAATTGTATCTAAGGAGACCGATATTAGTGCGAAACGAAGTCTTACTGCGCTCCGACCTAAGCAACAAGCACTAAACGTAACTGTTACTAACACAATTGACGCTCGAATATCTTAAATTACAAATGGAGTTGGCACCGTTCGCGACGCGGGGCCACTCGCCACTTCGCCAGCTAATTATTTGGATTCTAACCGACGGCTGTGACCCTTTAAGGAATTCCGTTTCAAGGCGTTAATTTGTCCTAACAGCGTTTCTTTATTTCTGTGTTTAACGGACTCCTATAATTGCAAATTTAATTTGTACTTAAAGCATTGCGAGCGGAGGTTTTTGTGCCTTTTAAGATAAATTTGTACGCATTTTTTCTTGCGGGCGCAGAGTGGAAGTGAATAGCTTCGAAATATGCAAACTGGTCGTGCGGGTGTGTCTGGTTCGCGGGCTGCATTCTGAGGGCGATCGTGTTGAATGTGAGGAATGTCGGAGATGCGGCGGCGGGTGGCTCGCGGTCGCGCGTGCTGCCTCCACCGGGGGCCGTCACGCCCGCGCACGAGGCCCTCGTCACTCGGCTCTCGGCATTCGGCAAACGCCATACGCGATCAGCGTCACGCAGCAGCCGGTGTCTGTCCCGCGGAGCACGAACTCGCTCTCACCGGCCGGGTGCCATAGGGGTGCGCCGCGGATAGTGAAATGCATGTGCCGCATTGGATGAGTCAGAAAAAGATTAAGGCAGCGTTAAATGCGTCTAAGCCGCGAGGGTGGACGCTCGAATAAAGTTCGATGACAACGTGGTATAATCAAACTTCACCGCACGCTAGCCAACTCCACGCTACACACCATCTCTTCCAGTTTATTTCGGTCGCAGTCGATATGCGAACGAATGTTAAACAAGTACGGCCGTGATCGACCCAGATTGTTAAACGATCAATTGGATAGTAAACGACAAAACGTTTTGCTTATACAACGGCAAAATCCTTTATTTTAAAATAGAGCGGCTTCACAATATCATAACCTTACGTTTACATTATGCAAGACGATATGTCGAACAGCGATAAGAACAATACTATTGACTTAAATATAATTGAATACATCGAAAATTTGACACATGAGTTACAATACAATACGAAAAGATGTGTGCATATTATTATAGAGTAACATTACCTAATATTATTTATCTAATGACATTTTATATTGGAATTACTTCCTGAGGGATACCGCATTTTAAATATTTTCGCTTAATTGTCATATGGAATTACAATTACAATGTTATCGTATCGAGCTATAGGGGCGAACCTAGTCGGGCGTAAAGCACGTTAGCATCTGCGAATTCGCGGTTTCTGTAATTTACGGGGCGACCTGGCGACATTGCATTCCATGGGTACGTAACGAGGGTGGATGGGAACGGGGGCGTGATACCAAAGAGATATTCGCTTGAGAAAAGATTTATTTTGTATTCGTCAGAAATTCCGGGGGCCGTTATCGGGTGTTCCGGGTTAAAGCGGTAAAGTAGTGGCGTGTGGCGGTCGCGGCGACGAGGCGCGGCGGCGGCCTACGAGGCCTGCCCGAGCGCGCCCGGGTTTACATACTCCACACCGACCAACAGGCGATTTTCCGCCGGTATTACTCCCACTACACCTGCGGCAACAAAATAAAAAAGCTACAAAGCCCGCAACGGAACTGAGGAGGGCTCCGCTGACCGAACCGCGGCAAATAAACAAAAACAAACAGAAAGTATTTAAAAGCTTCAGCTACTGTACGGAGCTCTGATATAAATTGTTTTAAACAAAGAATGTAACAAACAAAATGTTGTAGAAAAGGATAATAATGCGCGAACGTAATGTAAAAACGGAGAGGATCCCATGGCTCCCATCGAATCTTTATGGGGAAACTTGAAATTGATAGTTTCCTGTTTACTGTTTTCGGGCTATTTAAAACTGTTGGCGCGCACAGAATGATGGACTGGTTTATGATTTTCGGTTTTGTACTAAGGTAACCCCGTTTGTATCACGCACACGGTGCAGGGAGGAAAGGATCGTTACATGTTATCGTTCCCAATGATGCTAACACCAAAATTGTTTGATGAACACTGTGTTATTTACTCAATAATTCATTTTGTTTTAGTAGAGCTAAGCACGCAAGTATATTCGATAGGGCAGTAAATTTTAATCTTGCTGCCCGGAATGCTTATTGCCTGGTCACAATTTACTTTTTTTCATGGATATCTATATGTTTTTTTAACACGAATTTATTGTGTTAATAGCATCGTGAACGACACGGCTATCTAACTTTTCGTTCTTACGAAATGATGGCCACACATTTAAAATACGCTTACATTATAAAGCCGTAAACGATCAAGCTTATTTATTTATGACTAGTTTAGAGGATGGCGATAAGGACGGTCGCATACATAGCGATTTTTATGTTCGAATTAACTTATACGTAATATAATAATTTAGATACAAAACCTTAATTTTGAGAAATAAATTTTTGCGAGGCGTGGCGACTCTGCGACGATGCAGCGATAGAGCCGAGGGACAGATGGCCTGTCGTCGCCGAGGTGTGCCTCGTTATGGCGTTAATATTCAAAAAATATTCAAACGTTATACAATAACATTAACACGAAGAATGTAAGCATAAAACAGTTGCATCCAAAAATATTACACAATAACAACAATAAATATTAATATCAGTAACGTTGCTTAAGCAGTGTAAATATTTAAAATACATAAGAGACCATAACCTTGAAACGCAAAGTAAGTGTATAAGCTACATAAGTATACGTTTTATATCATTAATAATAGCGAATATTCAATAAGGTATTAAAATAACACTTTTCAAGCTCGATTATAGGATTAAAAAATTTATTTGTGGTAATAAATGAATTAAAATTCTAAACTAGGTAATGCTAATTAGATAGACAACAATGATTA
>DWTR01000277.1:0-10198 GCA_018244935.1 Ardaris minthe | reverse complement strand
CCTATTTCGTTACCTAACTGGTGAAACGTAGGAGTGCACTGCACTCCTCAGCCTACATCTTCGGAGATTGCGACGTAATGTTACGTCTATGTGAAAAATACTCCGTGTTCGTTAATAGTGAATAATGGATACGATTGTCGAATTACAACCGCTTCAAATGGCTGCTGTGGTCGTAACCATGTGAAGCGATTAACAGGCACAGGACGAGCTCTTCGACAATGTTCTTACGCAAAACAACGTGACGAAATTTTATTCTAAAAGAACAACACATTACCCGTGCAATTCCATGACCTGTCCACGACCGTGTAAACCATCAAAAATTCCACTTTATTTGTTAGCCTTAGTATAAAAGAGGAGGGTATTATGAAAAAAATAATGAATTGTATGACTTGTACCAGCGCCGCTTGACGCGATACGCTACGTCGCAACAAGCGATTGAATAACGCTCCTGACGTCACCTGATCTAATTTACCCCAAATTCACCCCGCAACCACTACACGCCGGAGATATTGGATAATTCATGTTTATGTAAAAGATCGGGCGGAAACGCCCAAAGCTGCGCACACAATATCTATAATTCGTAATTTATAACATTGTATATCGCGCACACAATATCTATAATTCGTAATTTATAACATTGTATATGCCGGATTTAGGTACAGAAAAAAGGGGTACACAATTTTAATTCCCCAAAATCCTGCCTCAATAGGGATGCAAATTTGTATAAATTATCTTGAGATTATAAATCATACATACTTTTAGCATACCATTTGAACATACAATAAAAACTAATGTTTTTTAGTTTTATAATTCATTTTTACCTTCTGACTGTCTCGTTGGTCGTTTTGTTCGCCAGCACGACTGCCGATCGAGACGTCCTGGGATGAAATCCCGGATCGGGCACTATTGGAATTATTTAATTTAGATTTTCTAGTACCACCTATTCCATATTAGGACTCAAACTAACTGGTAAAACGTGGGAGTGTACTACATTCCTTTGCCTATCTCTTCGGGGATTACGGGGATTACGTTATTCATTTTAATACTATTTGGTATTTCATTGGTATTTGTTTCCTATCCATTGATCTATCCATTATTGAACCGCGCCACTACGTCGGGGACCGCGGTTTCGACTCCCACCTAGGACAAACATCGCACATATGACGTACGGAAATACTCGTATTTGTTCTGTGTCTGGTTGTAATGAAAATATCTACATAAGTCATGATGTGTGCAAATGTAGTTTATCAGTCGGTTACCACAGCCCAGGCTCTGCCCTTCTCGAGATATTACCGTAACTCAACTCCGGCCACAGGGGCCGCCGGGGCGACCAAGTACAAGGAGATCGCGACACACGACGTGTATAATGCTCAAATAGAAGCGGAAAGATTTGTTTCCGCGTGAATATGCAAACAAGCCCGCCCGTCGGCTCCGTCCGGGGTTATTTGCATGAAAACACCAAGGAGGCTACGGATTTTGCATTGTCGACTCGCGCGCGTTTTATTGTGGTGGGCACACTCGTTTTTATCGCACAGATCGCCTTATCGTCGGCGGCTGGTGCACAAAAAAAACTCCCTAAAAAGTAAAAACATACCTCTGTTCGAGCGCTGACGTTAAAATATACACGCGACATGTTTGTCGAGTTATAAACTGGACATGTCTCATGTCTACAGTGATGATCGCATCTGGATTAGGAATCATTGACTGGAGATTCGAGTCCTGATACACGCCTACACACGAGAGAGTAGAGCAGGCTCTATAATTTAGTGATAGCCGAGTAATACAGAATTCAGTCTCCCATTCCGAATATCCTAGGTTCAAATCCCGGCGCGCACCTCATTAATTTTCTTGTACAGATTTACAAATTTTTCGTTTTCAGATTAAATGTTACTTGCTACAACTATGTAGGAAAAGATTTTGACAAAAAACCAATTAGGATTGCCCATAATGTTTTCTGAGGCTTTAGAAGTCTACTAATCCGCACTTGATCAGAGTGAAACTCCGAAAGGGAAAGATGAAGAAGTTGTTGATGATTATAATAATAATAGCGAATGAGTTGTTTAAATTATTCACGTGACTCGTGTCACAACGTGAGTCGAAAGTCTCATGCCAGAGTATGTAACGATGTCATATTCATACATTTATACGCAGAACACACTCGTTAAAACCGTTGTATTTAAACTGGTAAAGACTTAATTATCATATCAAGAGGCAACCTCAGCGGGAATTAACATGGATTCCCGAGTCACGAAAATGATCTCGTAAGATGGGGATTCTATAACGTTGTATGTATATTTTACGTACAATGGATTATGACTCTTATCTCTACGTAATAACGTGATAAACCGCTTGGATTTAATCTGTTTCAGACAAATAACTAACGTAATAAACTGTCACTAAATTGTATGTGCTTTAAAGACGTTTTTGATTGTTTATACTTTATTGTATTTAGTCAGATCGCTCCGCTTGGGAAATTCATTAAAGTGAAGGACACGGGTTGTAAAGAGATAACATTAGGATCAAGACTACCCATTCCATGTCAAACAACCACGCGACTCTAATACAAACGTAACATCACACCCCTTTAATCCCCGAAGAGGCAGGCAGAAGAGTGTAGTAGAGTCTCACGTGTCATAGATGGTGAACTTAATATCAGTGAGCAACTGTCACGAGTGCGGCTGCCTGTCACCAGTAATGCCACTTGGTACGCCTTGTGTGGGACACGGAAAACGTTATAGTTTTTTTATTTATTCGTGAAAAACAAATAGAGTCATAAGTTAATCATAGATTCATTAGTTTAAAAACAATCTTTGAATGTGTTCTATCTTGTATTTAATATATTCAGCGCTAAAATAGATTTTTGCCAAATAACAATTTTTAAAATGTAATGTAATTATTCCCAAAAAAGCGCTTAAAATAAATAACTCCATTAGAATTGCTTTCTCAGTAACTCGATTCCCCCGCTATACACTAGTAAATACCGGTATTTACTAGTATTTCGCCGGCAAGCTAGAATTTTGCCGAATCATCGGCGTTCGTTAGCCGAACTGCGGTTTCGCTCGCTAATACGGTTAACGAATGGTCCGATTGACTGATTTTACGGACACTCGCCGCTAGAGCCTTAGCGCATACAACCTTGATAGACCGCCTGTATTAATTACGTGCGAAGATCAACATCATCGTGCGCATCTTTCCAGCTGGGTTTGTAAATGTGTCTGGATTCGATTTCTGGTTGCATACAAATGAATAATGAGCATTTGCACGTCATCCTAATCCTCTACATTGTCACATGGTGTCTATTAATTTATGCTATGTATTAATTAAGATATTTCTAATGAGGACATTCACAACAACGAGTCGTCTAAACACTAAATTAGGCGCAGCAAGTGTAATGATGACCAGGCAGCTGGGAAACTACATACATAATAATCGCTATATCACACCGCTAGGTCCCTTTAAGGGATATACAGAGAGCACAATGCCAAGATGCATGTATATCCTTAGGGACGAGACATATATGAAACTACATGTGCAACATACTCAATATATACATACATAGATAAATTTACAGGCAACCACAGTGAAAATAATTGCTCGTCTAAAAATTATTACTCCCAACCGGGTATTGTGCCCACAACTCCAGCTCAACAGCCAAGTTCACTAACCACTGAATCGAACATATCCAAATACACTTTGATATCATTTATTATTCATTACATTCTCCTGAGGTACAAGAAACGAACAAAAATAAAAGCCAATTTAGTTTCAAAACTTTCCGGAGCCGCGTTCGTTTCTATTTATTCCAACAACAATACGATTAGTCCAATTCCAATATAATCACAACTCGGTGTGCATTGCAAAAGTTTGTGAACACTAATATAATTAAGCTATATTTTGTAATAAAAAAAAACATAATAATGGCTAAGTTAGGTTTATATTGAAGGCGTAGTTACCATAAATTAATTACAAAATCGTGATTCTGTATCAAGCTTGCGTGGTCTTACGTGTTTTTTTTTGGATTGCTTAACCACATCAGCGTCATCCAGCCACTCAACATAAAACATATTGGGGTGTAATGTGCGTTAGACTGCCTCGTTGGTCCAGTGGTAGCAAGTGCGACTGCCGAGCGAGAGGTCCTGGGTTCAAATCCTGGGTACAACTAGATTTCTCTGACTTAAATTTCTGGTTAATTTCAGTAGCGACTCGGAGTCGATTTGTATCCAGTATATGGCAATAGGCACACCGCCTAGCACACATTCGATAGTGGGACGTAAATGTAACTAGTGAAACGTAGGAGTGAACTGCACTCCTCTGCCTACATCTTAAAGGATTACAGGCATGATGTTAAGCTGCGGGATGTAAAAGGTTTGCCATTATGCTTGTTACAGAGTTTCTTGTAACGTCACAATTAAGTGCTTTCTTGTGATACAATCCCAACTTATTAAACCACGTATATGTAAATACTTAAGACATTGTTTGTTGTGTGAGCGTACGCACAATGAAGACGTTTGCCGCGTCATTAAGAGAACTCGCTGTGACATGTGGCTTAGAACTTTAATACGCGTGTAACCGATTGGAATTGTGATATAAATATGAACGATATCATTCGCTTGATACGAACCGACCGCGGAGTAGAAAAGAACGTGTGTTCCTCTTAATTTCACTGTGAATACAATTACAAAGATACAATATAGTCTTACGCCTGTAATCCCCGAAGAGGTAGGCAGAAGAGTGTTCATCAGTTACGTTTACGTCCCACTATGGAATAGGTGGCGAGCCTATCGCCATACACCGGGCACATATCCATACTCCAGTATAATATATAAAAGAAAGATTTATTTAGACGAATGGATACCGCATTAACAAACTATGTGCAGGCATGCACGAAATTATTTGCACGATTTAACTCGGTGTCCACTGAACGTGCCACCGGACAGCTGACGTCGCTTAGTACTGCAAACAATACGCATTACGCGCGCTGGGGGTCGTACAGTTGATTTCTGTCCACCGCTAGCGGTGATTATTATTATGCCCGTCTAATTAAATGAATATTACGTACTACTTTTATATCATCACGCCAAATGACTCACGTGGCAGGTACGAGACACTGAGTGCTAAACTCTATCCGCGCAGACCAGTTGTGCTTCTTCTACATTCATCACGCTCCGTAGGCGCACGTCGGTCTCACATACTTTGAAATGTTAATCTAAGTCTTCTCAATACTCAGAAATGACTAATACTGATAATAATAATACGCTAACGTCGACTCTATCTGGAAAGGAGAGCCGAGAAAGAAATTGCACGGCTTTATTGAAAAGCCTTAGTGCGGAGGTTCAGGCATTGTTGTGTAGTGCCTGGCCGTCATTGTACTATGGAATAATAATTTTAAATTTTACATCTGTCGCCATATTGAAAACTTAACAAAGTATGTGCACATTTAAAATATCAAAAATACTCACAATATGATTAAAGCAGCTAAAGACATGTTTTGGTTTGATGAAAAAATGTTTTTGTTTCGAACGATTAAAGAGTTTATAAAACCTTTCTTGTGTTTTATAGCATTTTGTAATGACACATATCTGTATACATTTGATACGCATGATTTTCGTTAAAAATCATGTTGTATTATTTAATTATTTAGAAGATAAAATATATATTATACTCGCAAAATCATACCCCGACATTCCATAACAAATTTCGACTGAATCTATTTAACATGAAAGACTCAAAAAATTCCAAGTTATGATATTTATCAATGTTTGGGCTCAGTATACTACATTATGTACATTATCTGACAATTCAGATGATTTATATGAACAAGATGTATATTGGTATTTAGTATCTTGCTGAATTAATAAAAATATACATACATAGATTCACGCCAGGTCCCTTACGGGGTAGGCAAAGAGCACCGAGTGTCAAATATCTCTATCCTTACAGACCTGCCGCACTTCTTCTACATTCATCACTCTCTTCATACACGCGCGGCGGTTTCGGAGACTTCTGACTCCTCCATTATCATCCTCAATAGAAATGTAATCTGATAGATGTGTTTCGCCTTGGTTGCAACAACATTTGTTTTACTCAGCTCCGCAAATTTTAAATTTTTAACCAATAATTAGTGCTTGTTACATAATTAAACTGTGAAACTTTTGTGTGAAGTGGAAAGATCTATCATACAGTGAAAACGGTTTTTGGAAATTCTTCCTACTTTTGAAGATATAAACAAATAAAGCTTAAAATAATTCTAATAACGTACGAAAACCGTGACCTACGACAACTCACAGTTCGCTCGATAGCGTTGAGTCATCGGTCACCGCTCGCGCTGTTGTGCGTTGTGCGTCGTGCATCATTTAGACGACTCGAACAACGCGGTGCCGCGTTCAACTTTTTACAGAGAATCGGGCTATACACACCATGGCTGGCTCTAATGATTGCGGCGGGTGCCTTAGCACTCTAAAAGATATACCTACATTGCAATGTTCCCGCTGCAGTGCGAAGTACCATCATTACTGCATGAATTTAACGCAATCAGATTACGATGCAATGAGCAATGAGGCCCTATCTCGCTGGATATGCGCTCTGTGTCGGAGTAAAGATCGGAAAGGTGGAGACAATACTAACACACCAGTTCGGGCCACGATCTACTCACCACAGGCTGACTTCGTGACCCAGCGCACCAAGGTACGTCACACTAGCTGTTCGTGCCTCTCAGCCGACGATATTCGCGACCTAATGAGGGAGGAGTTACATCACTTCTTTCAATACAATATAAACCCAAAATTATCTGAAGTTCGAACTGCTCTAACATCTATAGAATCATCTGTTTCCTTCTTCAACGAGGAGCTGGAAAAAGTAAAGAACGAAGCCGCTACACAGGCCGCTAAAATAGAAAGTGCAATATTAGATAATGAATCTCTGCGGGCTGCCAACCTAGTATTAGCGACACGGATAGCACATTTCGATCAGCAGTCACGCTCCTCCAACATCGAAATCCAGTGTGTTCCGGAGAGTAAGAAAGAAAACTTAATTAAAACTGTACAGCAACTTGGCAAAGTAATTAAATGTCCACTGAATGAAGCCGAGATTCATGTATGCTCCCGGTTGGCGAAGATAAATAGCACAAGTCCAAGACCTCGTTCCATCTTGGTGAAATTTAGTAGCCCACGGTTGCGCGATGAGTTTTTAGCCGCTACGAGCAAATTTAATAAAAACAATAAAGATGACAAATTAAACACCAGTCATTTGGGTATAGGCGGAAGTAATAAGAGTCCCGTCTATGTAGTAGAACACCTCACACTTGAAAATAAGGCCTTACATGCTGCTGCTCGTAGTAAGGCGAAAGAACTAAAATATAAATTTGTATGGATTCGAGATGGACGAATTTTCATGCGTAAAAATGAAGAGTCAAATTATGTTTTTGTAAAAAACTTGGAATCACTTAATCGCTTGTCATAAATACGCTATATTTGCATTTTGTTACTTAAGGGCTCGCAAACTGATTTAAGCATCTATTATCAGAATGTTAGAGGCTTACGGACAAAAACTAATGATCTTTTCAAAAATATTGTGTGCAGTTACTTCGATATAATAGTTTTTACGGAAACATGGTTGAATAGTGGTGTTCATAACAATGAGCTTTTTGACGACAGATATAAAGTTTTTAGACGTGATCGTGAAAGTAGTGGATTTCACAATAAAAAAGATGGCGGGGGCGTATTAATAGCAGTTGCTAAACATCTTAAATCGTATCGTTTACATTTGAGCGAATCTGATTGCGAGGATTTGTGGGTTAAGATCGAAATGCTCGATAAAACGGGAAAAAGCAAATTCTTATATATTTGTAGCATTTATTTACCTCCACCAGTCCAACAGAATATATTGAATCATTTTATCGTGAACGCAAATAGTATCTTATCAAACCATAGTGGCGATACAATTGTTTTGGGCGACTTCAACTTGAGCAGTTTGAACTGGAAGCGAACTAACTCCGTTGCGCTAGCAGCTGAGACCTCTAACAGTAACCTGAACAACACGGTCACTGACTTTATGTTACAAAATAATCTATTCCAATACAACTGCAACAATAATAATAAAAATAGAATACTGGATCTTCTTCTGAGTAACGTACCTATCTCCCAATTACAAGTATCCGCAAATCCACTATCTATAATTGACCCTCTACACCCACCCCTAGAATTCTATTTTACGTCCGAGTACACTAAAGTCCTTCCAGAAAAACGCGAGGAGAAATTTCTTTTCTACAAGGCAGATTTTCAAAAAATAATAAATGACCTTAACGGTACTTCCTGGTCTGACGAACTTTCGACGTGCACAGCAGTGGACGATATGGTTGCTAAGTTCTACGAAATACTCGAGCGAGCAATTAGCAAACATGTCCCTAAAGTTAAACCCCGTAACAATAACAGCAAGTATCCCTTTTGGTTCTCATCTTCATTAATTAAAGTGCTCAACGAGAAAAATAAATTCAGATTAAAATACCGTAAATATAACAACCCCCGAGACTTACTTACATTTGAATTACTGCGTGTAAGAAGTATTAAATTGTTGAAATCTAATTATAAAACATATCTCGACAGGCTTGAGTTATCAGTGTCATTGAATCCTAAATTAATATGGTCTTTCCTTAAACGTAAAAGAGGAGCCAATACCACTTTTCCTGCAGAAATGTCCCTTGATGGTATTACTGCAAGTACCGGATCAGGTATTTGTAACCTTTTTGCGTTACAGTTTTCCTCTTCCTACAATAAAGCGCCTAATGTTACCACGGTCCCAAGTCCACCTCACATAGACTTTACCCAGAACTCGCTAACTATAACATCGGTCACTAAGGATCAAGTCTACAGAGTGCTAAAAAGACTTGACGCTGCTAAAGGAGCTGGTTCTGATGGCTTACCTTCAATTTTTGTCGTGCGATGTGCCAGCGCATTAGCTGAACCGCTATCCATGATTTTCAATAGCTCTTTATGTTCTGGCTCGTATCCGACTGCATGGAAGACCGCCTTAATAATACCATTGCATAAAAGTGGCGATGCATGCTCCGTAAAAAATTATAGGCCTATTTCTTTACAACCAATATTTGCTAAAATCTTTGAAAGACTGTTGTATCCTACTCTTTCATGGCATATAAAACAGCAAATTGTACCGGAACAGCACGGATTTATAAAAACTCGTTCTACGGCAACAAACTTGACTTCCTTTGTGGAGGACCTTGTCGAAGGAGTTGACAAAGGCCATTCTTACGACGCAATATACACTGATTTCAGCAAGGCCTTCGACAGAGTAAGTTACATTATGTTGCTGAACAAACTTGCATCGCTAGGAATGACCGAGGTTTTTCTTAAGTGGTGGTATTCCTACTTAATGAATAGAAAATCTATAGTTGTAATAGGCGGGCATAGTTCTGAGCCATTCATTGCCACTTCTGGGGTCCCACAAGGCTCCCATTTCGGCCCTCTTTTGTTCAATATTTTCATTAATGATATTATCAATTGCTTTAAAAATACGAAATTCTATATGTTTGCAGATGACCTGAAATTTTTTAGGAGGGTTGACACGGATGAGGATAGAATACTGCTTCAAAAAGATTTAAACAGCCTTGTTTCATGGTGTGATTTTAACGGTATGAGTTTAAATATATCAAAATGTTGTAAAATTCGATTCACCAGAAAGAAAACTAAATCCTTTACTACGACTTACTTTATCAACAGCGAGCCACTATACGAAACAACGCACGTTCGGGACTTAGGTGTCGTTCTTGATAGCAAATTACGCTTTAACTTGCACATAGAGCACATTGTTAAAAAAGGATTCAAAGCCTTAGGATTCGTCTTGCGCAACTGTAGGGATTTTAAAAAACCAACCACTAGAATTGTAATCTACACTACTCTTGTTCGTAGTGGCCTAGAATATTGTAGCGTTGTGTGGAACCCACATTACGATATTTATATCAAACGTATAGAAAATATTCAAAAAAGATTTCTGTGGCACCTGTCATATAGCGGCAACTTAGCAAAATCCCTACCCTCTTACGATGATCGTCTGAAACACTTTCACTTAACATCTCTATTTAATCGTAGAAAGCAATTAGACAACATGTTTCTGTATAAGCTAGTCAATGGTAAAACTGATGCCCCTCATCTTTTGTCTCAGATTAATTTTACTGTTCCAAGGAGAA
>DWTR01000276.1:0-10217 GCA_018244935.1 Ardaris minthe | reverse complement strand
AACGCCTACGGACCTCACCCGGCGCTAGCTCCCACCAGCCAGCCGAGTGACCTCAGTAGGGAACTTCGAGCGTCACGGCGGCCAACGATGACAAAAAGGCAACGTTTTAATGATGTCAGTAGCATCATTGAAATGTGACGATCGAAGTTGTAAGCGGCTTGATTTTTAAACGCAATGATCACTAAATGTATGCGTTTATCTCTGGTAGACTACAATGTACATATGTTTGAAACACATATTTCATATTAACGAGAAGATTGAAACGCAAAAGAACAAATTCGTAGTGTCCACCAAAATAAATGTCTACATTAATAAAACTTATCATTTATTATGCAAAGCGTAAAATGCAAGGTGGAAGAGTTCATTAATTTCACGATAATAATAATAATAATAATAATAATTTGCAAAATCCCTCCCACCTCACAATATTCAAATGCGCCGCGGTACATTTCATTATGTTCCAATGATATGTTACTTTCTGTTACCATAAACTTGTAAGCTATCTTTATAAAGACGAAGGGAATTCTCGCACGTTGTCCAATGATACAAGTTTTACAACGCAATTCGTTTTAAATATACATACATCGGAATACTCACCCGTTGCTTTCATACGTAAAGACTACATATATATGTTTGCGTCTTTATAGAAATAGCCTAGATGAAACAAACACATGCACACGTACATACATAAAACGAAACGGTGAACTAGACGAATAGTTTGAGTTTGAATGGCGAAGAGCGCTAAGTGATGATACTCGAATGATCCTCAATGAGCTTGACATGCACACGGCAACATCGTAATCAACTGGATTGTCTACAATAAAATAGGAAAGTTGCAATCCCAGAAAAGAAAAAACAAAACGGCAAAACAACGAAAGGGAATATTAGCAAAACCGTTGATCTTCGCGACCAATGAACCAAAACGCGAAGTGTACTACGTATTGTGCACTCACAACGCTATCTATAAACGTGTTTGTATGTATAGTAAGTAATATATGAAAGCCAATGAGCCTACAAGATTCATTTACGCCATAAATGTGTGCTTTGTAAAACAGTATGAAATACCAATTTACCTTTATAGGTACAATTTATTTATATACCATTAGAAATTTCAAGTAATTCATAGCGGATGTTCAGTTACGCAGTTGTAACTAAATTTTTCTATCGCGTTCAGCATGAATGTAGTTTTGTTGCGAGGTAATGCGGTGATAGCTTGAATTGCGATTGCAATAGACTTTCGCTTGTAGGTATTTATATTCTACATGAGGATTGTATCGAGTTGTGTCGTGATGCTTAGGAATGTGCTCATGATAATGTACCTGCACACTTAGCGACCTAGTACGTAAAACCGCGAGGATACATACAAAAGAGATATTAATTATTTCTTGGATTTGAAATACTATTATAAATACTCTTTTTTTTAAACGTCATGCAATAGCATTTTGCATCCTAGATTACCTATGACTGGCTATACTACTTGCATGTGCACATATGTATTGTAGTTATGTCGTGTGTGGTCAGGACTGCTCACATATTGTATGTAGAAAAAAGTATTTATATAAATCTGCGTGTTCGCTCGCGTATGAGTTCGTGTGCATTTATGGGTGTGGTTGTGTGCTTGTGTTTTTGTTGTGTGACGGTGTTTTTGTGCATATTCCGGTGTGTTTGTGCGTGTCCCTGTGTATTTGTGTGCTTGCCTGTGTGTGTCAGTGTGTTTGTGTGTGCCTGTGTGTTTGTGTGTTACCGTTGTTGGAGCGTGGCGCGTTGGCATTGCCCGGGAAGAGCTCGAGGTTGGAGGGCGGCTTGTGCTCCGGTGAGCCGACGCGCGAGCCTCCCTCTCCGCGACGCAACCAAATAAATATTCCATTCTCAGTGTACGCCCATATTTTTTTTTTCTCAAAACATTATCTACTCACGAATTCGCTACGTTCCAGTATACAGATATCAAATCTTCTTAAATACGGAATACGATTTACATTTTAATTCCTATATATAATCTGCACTTGTACTATTCCAATTCGGCTACGTATGGTTACATACAACACAAATGTTGTTCCTACCATTTGACACAATTTAATTCAATTCGCAGATTTCATTTGACGTGAAGGTACCTATACATTGATACCGATTATTTTCAGTACATATTAAAGGTAGCCATCGACAGAATTCCGAATAGAATAGTGATTAAACGTAATTTACTTAATTAAATCCAACCCTAACATACGTTTTTTTTTTTTAATATAAAAGTATGCATTTTAGTAATAATACTTCTAGAAGGTGCATGTCAATTTGCGGCTCGTCTGTGTGGTGACTGAACATCGAATATCAAGAAGGTAAGCGGTAACATCGAATGTCTACACGTTAAAACGACGACAAAGAGGACACAAGATTCTAATGTAACAAACACAATTTACCTACCGGATAACAATATGAAAACATTAAGATATCTGAAGGAAAAAATACACACATCGAAAAAAAATACACTATATGCAAAGTCTTGTAGGTAATCATACCCATGCTGGATTGTAAGAAATAGTTACACACTTAGCTATAAATGGTTGTTTTTTTTTTGTTCATTTATATGTGAAATCATGGCCCGATAGCGGCACAGTCGTAGTAAAGAATACACTTCAATTTTTTTTATACGTTCCATCGACATTTGTGATTCGTGGACCAAATTATGTAACAGACACTTAAAATTAAAAGTTCGAAATTTAAATTCCCACTTTGTCTATTCATGTGCTTTACTTTTTTTTAATACAAAAATGTCGTATTGATCACGAATACAAGACGTTGTTTTTTGATTATTTCATTTTATTAATGTCCTAATGAAATCCAAACTTAACCTTACAAAATACATCGCTTAATTGTGTCATTATATAGCTTAGTGTGTTTTGTCTAAACATATATAAAAATATAGATTAAATTTTGGAAATTAAAATGCAGTTTCACTCTCATGGTTTCCTTTGCATATAGCTTAGATAAATATCAAATGTCTTAATCTAGTCAATAAGTCAGACAGGGCGGGAGAGGAGAGGAAAGGGATATGCCTTCGGTACACCTGAAATAAGAAATTGATTAGGTACTGTACAATATCATCCCGCGTTGCTCTGTGACCGCTAACGGCTAAGTACCGAAACGCTACGTGATTTATAAGAAGCTCAAAATAAAAACAAAATAGAATGTATTAATCACGTGAGTTAGAATAAACAAGAAAACAGAAATAAATCAGTGAACGGGTACCTATCGAGCTTAAAAATATGATTATAAATATTGCTATGTATGTATATATCTGAGATACTACCATTTTACAAACGTTGTCCAGTGAGATGTAATAATTAATACGTAATAAAATAAAAGTTTTAAATTCATTATTTTCATGTAGTTTTCAGAATTCAGCTCAGTGGTTTTACTTCCCAATAATGTTTCATTATATATTGACGTCTTATTAATATCTGGTTACCAATAAGTAATAATAATCGTAAATAATGTCGTTAATACGTACAATATATGAGTATATACAATATATACAGACTTTATATAAAAATGTGACATATGTGGAAAGAAATATTAAAATCAATGAACAAAATAATTGATTTTGATTTGATTCTCATCATAGGGATAATTTTGATGGGATTCTATGGAGAAGAAATATATACACTTAAGTGTAACGTATTCATATGCGTCCCTTATTACGTAACATAACTTATTCGATATATTTCTGTACATTTGTGTCCCATACTTTGTATGTTCAAATACCCGTGTACAGGAAAACGTGCGCAGATGGCACTGAGATGAGTAAATGAGAGTTAGTGATAATGTCGATAACGTTTTATGTACCATGAAAAAGTCACACCCAATGCCGACGTTCAAGGCGTTTTGGTTATTAGCGGTGAGATCGATAGTTAATTACGACGTATGATATTAGTGAGGCCGGTGTGCCGCCACCAAGCGTCCCGGCGGCGCGGGGTGCACGGCGAAGCGACGTGCGCTCCGTGCTTCGCGTTACTCACGAACATGTGCGTGGACGAACACGATGTGATATGAATTTGACTTTGGACTACTCGTATCAATTCAAATTCTGATTATTGAACTTGAAATTTAATAATTCTTTAGCGCTAGAACTTGAAATTTAATTATTAATAATTTATTTTATCATTTTTACATTTCAAGCAATTTAAGTTGTGTTAAAATTAGACTAAAACAGTATATTTACGGCTCCGTGATTCAGTGAGAATGCTCATCACCAAAGTGTACATTAATAAAATGTGGTACATCTTTAATATCAATGGTTCAAAATTTCAATATATGTACACCCAACGTAGCCAAACGCAAAATACTTTTACAACCATGATAAAACGGCAGACATTCCCAAATAAATCCGATATATTTACCAAAACACTCGCCCCCCACCACCGAAAAGAAACGCAATCCACAGCCAAATTCGAAACGAATATATAACTCGGCAAACAAAACCAGAATCACCTGTCCAGGGGTCCCTGCCGTTCGATTGGTAGCGGGGCGCGGGGAGCGGCTTCAGAGCGGGCGCGGATCGAGCGGCGGGCCGCGGGAGGTCCCAGGGGGTGGGCTGCGGCGGGGGCCGGGGGGCCTCCCACGCCTTGAAGGGGTCTGTGGAGGTGAGGTCGCCTACGGAGGAGGTGGGGGGGACGTTGCGGGGTCGGGACAGGCTGTGCGTGGAACCGTACCGCCTACCATTGTTCAGGTCGTGCACGCCCTCGATGTGCAGGTCCGCGAGCGTCTTCGGCACGAACTCCATCTTGGGACGATTCACTACCTCCTCCTTCCTAAAATATACAAGCATTATTTGGTGAACGTTTATATTATTTTCAACAATAATTATCGAAAATAATATAAACATTCAATTCTTGTAGTCTTGAAAAACACAATTACATATACCAAAAGAGCAGAAAATACTAAACTTCATTCCTTCATAAACACATTCAATTCATGTAGTCTTGAAAAGCACATTTTTACATATCCCAAAAGAGCAGAAAATACTAAACTTCATTCCTTCACAAACTATTCCAGTCTATTCCAGTCCATCCAATTTCCATATTCCAAACTATTCCAGTCCATGATACAGGGTTTTTCGTACAATAAGTTTTTAGAATGAATAAGTGCAATATTACATTCTGGTATCACTAATGGGAATAACATATAAGATTAACTCACTTTTCCATGAGTGTGGACACGAGTCCCTTTAGGATCTCCGTGCACTGCTGGTGGTACTCCAACAGACCCTCAGCGAAGAAACTGAGCTGAGCCACCTGTTCCACCTGGAAAGCGAGACAAGATTAATTTAAATACTATTACTATGAAACAACAAAACGTATATATACACAACAGATAAATAAATATATATATATATATATACCTATATACTATATAGACAATAAATAAACCGCTCAAAATATGAGTATGACCGAGATGTAGCTCTTTGTTATATATTCTATATCATATCGTTATTATAGGACTTATATTGTAAGTATGAGCAAAATAAATAAATGAACGTTTTTTTTTGCGTTTCGCCACGCGACTTTATTAAGGCGAGAGCCAGTGTGATTCCCGTTAAGAAAGGCCACATAATGGAAACGCTTTTGAATGTAACTCGTAATAAAAAAACCAGCAACTCACATCATTGTCGAGGAGATTGAACATGCCAATTTGCGCCAGGGTGAGTGACTCGGCGAACTTGTCCTCCGCCTGCCTGATCTCGTCATCTGGAATGTGAGCTGATGCATGCAGCGCGCGCGGCGCCGCACGCCACCCGCGCCGCGCGCGCGTGCGTGGCGCGATACGGATGAGGAGAACAAACAAAAAAGGACCGTACAAAATTAAAAAAAGCGACATAGTGAGAAAAAGAAAAAAAAAAAACAAAATAATAAAATGATATACAGACCATATCGGTGATGAGAAACAATGTCGGGGTAATACAAACGATGTTAGGGAACAGCGCGGGCGCGGAGCGGGAGGAACATGAAAGAAACGAGCGGCTATTAACGGAATTGTTAGAGAAACAACAAACAAAAGGAATATACTAAAAAAAAAAACAGGTTGTTGTTCCCTGTGTTATCGAAATCTAGATATGGTTTTACTAGCGTTGTACAAATGAATACGTGCTGATCCAATTTGTGGCGTTTAATGGTTTATACAATGCGGGAATTCCCTCTCTGAACGTACCATGTCTATGTGCAGAACTGTGACTTGGACTCATATAAGGACTGGCTCTACCCGAGCCTTGGAATATCAACAAAATAAAACAAACAAAAATTAGTTATGCACACATAAATAGTTTCTTATATTTACATAATTTTCATTGTTCATATCAATATAAATTTGGAATATATTTTGTATTGCATTAGTTTCGTTAAATATATATATATATGTATATAACATTTTGTAACACTATAACGTATTTATACTACGTAAGACGATAATTACCTTTCGCTTGTCGCCGACGTTTGCAGTCAAAGTCGAGCCTACGTCCCTGCAGTTTCTTTCGGTGATGCTGTGAAAAAACATGAAAATTTGTTTAGGGAGGAAACGATGGCGAGATGAACCAATCTCTCTAAAAGTATTATAACGTTCATCTAAATACACCTTTAATTGTAACTCAACTATTTAGCACACAACGCAAACCTTAACTCAACTATATAGACATTCATTCCACAATATAGACACAAAACTAGCAGAAGTTCATTCCACAATATACAAAATATACAAATATACAATATACAAAACAATACACAAAACTAAACTGAACTCAACCATAGAGACACAACGTGAATTGAACTGAGTGAATTGAAATGTAACTTTGTCGTGTTCAATTCCATACATTCCGATTGCTTCCTTCGCTTGTTATAACATCGCTCCGTCTTGCCACATTTTACACTCCACGTCTGCCGGGAGTCGACGGAGATTTTGTATTTAATAACTTCAACAGGCATAGCTCAAATCACTCCTGACAAAATATTCTTGAAAAACGAATACCAACCATTCACAAAATACCAATTCATTCACTTCAGAAATTCGAAACGATGAAAATGCGTGATTACGTAATCCGAATTGGTTCAGAAATGAAATCTTCATTATATATATAATATTTTACAAGATTAAGATTTAAGGCTGATAGAAATATAAGTTGATAAATTCTTAATTGCTCAAGTTTCAGTCACGCAGGCGCTAAGTGTCGAAGGTGTTATTAGTTTCATTATAGAGAAATACAACTTTGATTTCCACTCAATATTAATAACGTGCCTTTGCTTAGTATCGTTAATTGATTAGTATAAGGTTTTTTTATTTGGGTGTGGTAGATAGAGGCCTGAGTCGAATGTGACACACAGGGCGCGTCACCTCAGCGGAGGTTGTATGTACCCCACAGCCATTTTTCACAATAACCATAGTTGTTAGTGGCAGTTGTGTTCAATTATTTTTTCACAAATGACTAATGTGCTGTCTGGCTGGTCGAGTTGGTTGCAAACGCGACTGCCGATCGGGAGGTCAGGTTCAACTCCGGGGTCGATCAATATAGAATTTTTGTAATTTAGATTTTTCTAGTAGTGGCTCGGAGTCCGTATTTGTGCCCGGTATATGGCAATAGGCTCACCACCTATTCCATAGTGGGACGTAAACGTAACTGGTGAAACGTGAGTGTGAACTACACTCCTCTGCCTACCTCTTCGGGGATTACAGGCGTGATGTTACGTAAGTATTGCAATTTAATAAGAATATATTAATGATGAGTTTTTCAGGGTAAATATTCGAGCCTTATCTTCATCTTCATATATCTCTATCCTTATTTCCATTTTGTAAAATCTTTGTCTTGAACCTAATGACAAGTCTCTCTGCCAAGTGCGGTGCCGAATCTACTTTGTTAATTTTCTATTATGCAAAGAGTATTCTATATTTAACTTAGCTACTACCCTTTGCTTGTTCCACAGTTGGGTCCGGAGTCCTCACCATAGTATGATTACTATCGGATTTATTGCTTTCCATAAACTTAATTGATTGCAACGTGAAAAAATAATTTGTACTGTTTTTTAAGACCTTCAGAGCACGTAAAATAGTCGTCATTTATTTACGGCTACTAATACTCTGTTACTCAGGGGCCGCGTAGATTGATCTGACAGAATTTTTTATTTTTCGTCGTTATGTTTTTGAAGGGGTTTATATCATTCTGCATCTATTCAATGTAATTTTTATAACTATAATATCAAAGTAAAACCGGGCTACAAGCTAGCATGAAAAAGTTTCCTAGCTCGCACGTTAAGACGGCAATTATTTGTGAAATACTGGCAGTCTTAATTATAGAACTAATTAACTTTGAATTTCTTACAGCATTTTTATGTGCACTACGTCTGTCCACTATCTGGTCCCAAGTTTTACGCTTAACCGCCGTAAATCTTATCCATCGAAAACACTTGGAATTGTGAAGGGGCACGTTAGAATATTTAATGGCTGCGACACACACGATTATCACAAGCGTTATCATCCCTTTTAACCTTGGATACAAGTCCTTATCGAAGTGAGAAGATTTATGACCATTGTTCGCGACGATATCTATGTACATATAGCATTGTACTCTCTTCTCTCCTCTCTTCAATAGAAGATATAAAGGTTTTGGTTTCACAAATGGCTTGGCTATGGAATCACCACGATTGCTGTTGCTTGTGGTCTTCCGATTTCGGCCTCCTATTGCCGCGGGGAAGAAATCTGGTTGCAGAAATGGGTTCTTTCAGTCTTTATTATAAGCACTTTACTCTACCGATGTATATATGTGTACATGACGTGGTACTCTTCGACTACGTTAGCTGACGATGTCACCATGGTGGATCAATTTACGTCGCTAAGAAGCATCATACGCTTTGGCGAATTTCTATTTCTTCGACGATTACAGGCGTCATGTTGTGTTTTTTTACGAGTTTCTGACTGAAGAGTGTTCGAAGTAGACACAAAGACCGAGGTGTCACAAGTTTTCGAAACGTTATTTGATACCTACATTTAATAGTAAATTGGCAAAATAAAATAACAACATTGAAAATTATTTATATAGTTTTTCCAGGCTTTACATGTAATAGACCCGATTAATTGAACGTGTTGTGGTGCGACCTCAATTTTGGAAATTAACGATCTAATTTAATATCAAGAGGGGGCAAGTAATGAATATAGATGTAGAGGAAGCACGTCAGGTCTGTATGAATAGACATATAGTTGCTCTCTGCCGATACAGTAAAGGGACCTGGCTTGAGGGAATGTTAACGAAAAAGACAATGTTAAGATTAGGTGTTGTGGATTCAATGCACCCACGATACGTGCATTTTAAGTGCTAAGTTGTTAATTTGCAACATTATATTATTATTATCAATTAACAAATTGACAGATAGTAATAAAATTAAAGGAACAGCTCAAACATATTTAAAGACAGACATTTAAGTGACAGACAAAAATCAAACAGAACGTATAGTTTTCATTTTAGTCCAATGAAATATGTTTCTTTTGAAAACCAGTAAATTTCCTAGAATTTCGTTCAGCACATAAATAAGTGATGTTTTAATAGAAATCTCGTCTCGTTCATGAATATTCAGAGGAGTTGACGTTGCAATTAGACAGATGGACTTCGCAGTGTTATGCTAATGTTTGCTCCTTTCGCCAAAAATAATTTTAGGGTATGCATTTTAATGTGACCTACATTTTTGCATCAAATAACAGGTATCTATTTTCCTTTGAGAAATATGTTGTAAAAATTCTAATCGTGTATTAAAATACATGTTTACAGTATTTATAGATTTTTAAGCTTTCATTTTTCTATATGTACGTTACTGCATATTATAATTTTTAACGGATCAAAGTTAAGGTGTTGACTTTAGAAAATGGAAGTTTATTTTAACCTCCGGTAATCAAAAAAGTTGATGAACACGAGATCAAAATATTTTCGTTTTATTTCAAAGAAGGGGTAAGACGCCACGGCCAATTTTTTATGAAGTTCCGTTTTCATTATTATTAATTATTTACGTACAATTATTAGATGCGACATTTGTGTTAAAATGTGAAAGGCTGACGTAATAATGAGAAAGCATATTGATAAAATCACCACCTTAGATCATTATTACCATTTACCAGCTTAGATCATTATTACCATTTACCAGCTTAGATCATTATTACCATTTACCAGCTTAGATCATTATTACCATTTACCA
>DWTR01000275.1:0-10222 GCA_018244935.1 Ardaris minthe | reverse complement strand
GTTTGAACCCGGTCTCCCGGAGTGAGAGGTCGAATTTCAAACCACTAGGCTACTTGATTACTCGTTTTAACTGTTGGAACCTTCCGACAGATTTAACAGGAGAAATTTAGCGACATGTTTAGGCGTAATATCTTTTGATGCCGTGTTTTGACCAAAATAACTCTTGGCACTGATTCCAGAGACCAACTGATACGTAAGTAAGCGCTTCAATCTCTACAGATCTGTGAGTTGTACTTCGCAATAAACGCGGACATCTCCGAGCCGGCACCCGGCGAGCCAACTTCTGTACCGATTCAATTTACGCCATTATTGTACATTACATTGAAACCAAAGTTGTATAAGTCTCACATAATATTTATAAACATTTTTGGTTATATTAGTAACGCCTGAATATTTTAGATGTATTAAGCTTTCTACGACAATAATAGTAAAAAGCAAGATAGACAAGTAGGTGAAACATTTTTGTTAAAATAGGTACTAAATACAATAACACAATTGTTAAACAAGGTCAAATTTGAATACAAAATATATTTTAATATAACCTTTGTTGATATTATATCTGAAATTAATCCATAATATACGAACATCTTTTCATTTTTTTTGAAACTATTATATAATGTTCAAAATGTTGACAGTAAAATATCTGCGGTATTTTAAAAGATTTGGAACTATTAAAACATATATCCGTGTTTTTTTTTATGTAACGATCCCTGTTTATTTTAAGTAATGTTGTTTATTGTAAGTAATATATGTGTTTATTTTGAGTAATCTTAAAACAAAGCATGTGTAAATGATACATAAATTTGAAAATTAATACTGTCCTCTCTGTTTCTAGAAACAAATTTTGGCATTTAAGTCTACTATTCAACAAAGACAATGTACTTTTGAGGCTTGATCACATTATGAAAAGCACTGAACGCAACTTTATTTTTGTTTGAAAGTAAAACGGCGTATTACACGCAGGTCTTTTCGTAAGATTAACCGGAAATTGAGATAAATTTCATTTTAGTACATCTACTAATCTATTTACTGGATATTGTTGTTATTTCTAGGTTATATGATAGTAACATAGTGATGCAAAACTCAATTTTTTCTCTATTTTTCTCTTTACTCATGAAATATTATAAGACCGTTACGCTGTTGTATACCAACATATTTGTTTCATATTTTGATTGATAATAACGTTCTTTCTAATCAAGCCGCACTTAGCACGACAACCCCGTTAATAAAAATAGAAGTAGCTACGATAAATTAAAATAGATACGGATGAAGTGACTCATATTGAGATGTTGCTTGTGATAGCGTAATCTGTTACGGGAACTAATAGACAATAGCGTCTACTCGTTCCGACTGAAGTGGCAACCCCAGTATTTCTGTCCAGTAGTATATATTATAATTTATGATCATGTAATTCATGTCTATAAAGATAGAAATATTTGTAACTTGGCGCTCTCTGCCTTCCCAATATAGGACCTGGCATGGTGATATCCATCCATTATCATCATTTAAAAGCCTGTTTAAATGTCTTCATACTCTAAAAGGCTTTAAACTTTCGGCAGATATAAGTAAATACAATACAATACAATACAATTATTCTTTATTGTACACCTAAAAACGCAGAAACATACATGGAGGAATCAAGAACGTGTACTAAATTGGAAATATATTAATATTGGTGAATATTTTAACATGCTAGTTATTTATAAGATAATCGTAATACTAGATTTCTTTTATTTGCTTCGTTAATTCTATCAATTTATTTACGATTTGTAATTTTTTAAACTCCCGCTACCGTAAAAATAGGTTTGGGGGGAAAAGGGAACTACCTTTTTTAATTGATCCTCACCTTAATTTCATAATAAAATACAGTTAGGCAAATAAGGCAGTTGTAATACAAGAAGAATAAAATATAGGTTTAAAAGTTTTGTTACGGCTTGAAAAAAGCAGATACAGCTCAGAGGTCGGCGTGCCGGTGTGCCGCCCAGGAGGTGTCTGATTTCCGACCGGGCAGATAACTGAGTGCTAAATTAAATCATCTCTTTTAGTTTCGACTGTTTGTGTTTGCCTGAACGTCTATAACTATCATGACGTACAGCCAATCCTACTGGGGCTGTAAGTGAGAGGCGATTTACTTATACGTATATCATGTAAGCATTTCATACTGCATTTCGCAATATCCGTAATCCGTAAAATTGAACGGTACAGATGCTATGGTGTACGTTTCATGTATTTTTCCATGTACTATTAATTTTACGAGCATTTCAATCACAAGTATTGTGTCATACAAAAGTATATAATACAATGACGGAAAGTTTGCAGTATACTGAATATTGAGGAAGCTTAAAACTATTCATACGTAAACTATATTATTAAAAATAAATAAATTACTCAAAGATATTAACTGTTTTTTAAACAACCGTATTGTAATTAATGAACATTAAAAATGAACGAGATTTAATAAATATGTAGTATAGTTTAAATCGGTATTATTTACTACTAACTTGATATAGTTTCATGACAAGCGTAAATCAATATTAATATTCGATAAGTTATAACTATGTAGTTTTTCGCAAAATTAAAAAACCAAACAAAATTATCAATTTGAGTTAAACATTTGTGTTTATCTTAAGAGCTCTATGATAAATAAACATAATATTTCAATTCAAGCGGGCAAAACTTCACACCAAGATTAGCCGGAGTTAAAATTAATATTTTTTTCAGAATAATCCGAAAATTGTTTCTCTATGGCACAGCCACAGCATTTAATGATATTTTACATATTACATCATGTTCCGCGGATATAATTGAATGTTATATATCTACATATTTTGAATGAATTTCCATTAAATTCCCTCCTAAATATAATGTTTATATTACACATGGCTTTGATTAACCGTCTTCTATTTCATGATTAGTTATTTAACTTAACTGAAATCTCGTTTAAATTATTAGATAAAAGAGAAATTATAAAAATTACACCTTTTTATAGAAGCCAAAAGAACAATGGATATCAGTTGGATCATTACTCGACTTGTTATGGTCACCACAACAAGATAGGAATTCGACAAACTATTCGAAGAATTTGTTTGTTTATTATTGCGAACCGAATCAAATACTCACGCCTTGGATAAAATTTCGCTTAATAACAGTCCATGTCACTCGATAAGAATTTCACTGCATAAATTCTAATTACACTGTCAATTTGTTTACTAATCACTCGCATATTACGTACAAAACGTTCGACATTTCATAAAATAACCTGACAAGTGTCATCCCCGCGCGCGGAATACGTCAAATCGCATACGGCCACAAACGCGACTGAAGTGTATTACGGGCGAACGATACCATACCGCGTCTTTCGAAAATTGCGCCATCTCCATAACCACACTCACACAAATTTAACAACACAATAACATTAGCGCACTTCATGCTCTAACACCTTCCCGAAAAGTCTACGTCTCAAAACTAGATAATGTTTACATCGCGAAATGCCGACACCCAAACGACCGGAAGTCGAAGCGAAGCAAACGCGACAACTATGTAAAATATTGCAGGATCGCGATCGCATTGTTGACATTCCCGAATAAAAACCATCGAAATCTCACTTTATTTGTATGAAAATCACATAAAAATAATTTTTACTTACCTATTACGGAGTCCGAAAGTGTGGGGAAGGGGCGAATTTTGATTAAATGTAAGTTTCAAGAGTAAATTTAAAGAATATACTCTTATTGGTATGCGAAGAATGGCACAAAGAATCCCGACAACGCACGCGACGAATGCGCACCTCGTTTGCGCATATGCTGACACAACTTCACGGACGTTCCTCCCCTTGCCCCGCGCACACCCGGCTTACTATATTTGTGTGCATAGGTAGAGTGGTCAAACGTGAAATTTTGTATATGTATACCCTCACACATATACAGATTTTATACCTGCCTGCCTCTAGTTGTCGCCATCTTTGATTCGACAGAGAGCGAGCGTTTTCTTAATATGGCTATAAAACAAAACTGTGAACGCCATCTAGCAGAAGTTTTGTTGTAACACAAAATATTAAAAGATGGCGCTGAATGTGAATTTTGTGAAAATATAAAAATTAGTGTATAAAAGTACTTTTAGGTTTAAAGTTTGACAACATTAAATAACAATATTTGCAGTTTTGCAAATATCAATATTTGTAAAACATAAAATGTCAATATTTGCATATTTGCAAAGTATCTTAATAGTGATTTTAAATTTGAAATATTCTCTATAACGAATATTCAAGTTTTTGATAAGTGAGTGTTTATTGCACAGTAAGAAAAATGCATTGCTCTCCTACCTTTACATGTTAATTATTGTTAGACTTAAAATATATTAAAGAAGGAAATTTCCGATTGTTCTTTTTTTTTCAAGGTGTTGAGAAATCATGCGAAGTAATTATTATTAGATTTTAATATTTTTATTCATAACTCCATCCAGTAATTATTATTTACACAAGCTAGGTAATAATGGAGAAAAGTCGATTATACTGCATCATAACATACATAAGTGTACATAAATAAATTAAATTAGAAGAAGAAAACACATTAGCTACATACAAAATTTTAAACGATGTAATACCACCTAATTTTTTTTTTAACTATGAAAGAAAAATCTGAATGTTTTTTTCTCAAATAATAATTAAAGTAACGAACTCCTCTTCAGTACTGTACTTCTTTCAGGCTGTACTTCTTTTTTAGCACTTCCGACAAGAACTATAATTAATTGCATAGTAATCTTAGAGCAAATATGAACTAGACGATACTTCGATTTACTTAGGTAGGTACTTATGTTATTACATTACATCACAATCAACTATCAACAATTCTTAAGATTTATTAATAAATATCAAAAGAAAATTTATAATTCATTTGGATTACAGATACCTATTATACAACGAAATGTTAATTAGCAGATTTGTGCGTAATTAAGTATAAACTGACAACTCAGTTGTGCAACAAAATTTCAATCGTAATGCTCTTCTTGTTCTTAGTGTACTAAAATATACTATGTAAGTAACAGTCCTAAGAAGCAAAAACACGTAAAGTAATATGTATATTATTGATATAATAAATAAGATGCATTGTTTCTACAATACTTTATATACTATCATAATATTATACGAGAAAGTAGCACACTATCGTTATGACAAATTCTGTTGCACAAAATGTATATTACAAAGTTACATGAACATTTTTCCTACTTAATGTTTACTTAAACTTATTTTAGTACTCTTTAACAGTTTTTAAATGACATCATTTTATAACAAACTATTTAACAACAAACATATTAATTAAGTACGCCGTTAGGCATTAAGTACGCCCTCGTATCCCTTAGTTTAAAGGTGTTACACAAGAATAAATAAATAAATATTACATTTAAAATCATCTTTAGATCGTAGACCATAATATATCATGTAATTTCGTCTTGTATAAATAAATTCCTTACTAGATTTTCCTTTCAATGATTAGTTGAACTTTTGCATTCTAATGCTACCACATCATGCTCGTTGAGACAAGGAGGGTGGTGCAGAGTGCGAGCGTCAACAGAGGACACTCACGTTGACTCGCGCGCATTCGTCTTACCTAGCAGCCGCTCGCTTTCTTGGCGTTACTTTTGGCAAGGACCAAAGAACTACAGTAGCAAACGCGAGTGGCTCCTCCACACGCTCGTGTTGTGTACTTCGATGTTCAGAGTATTACAGTGAAATTATATGTATATTGCGGACGTATCGGTACCTATAAAAATAATTGGAAGACGAATCTGTGTGATTCCACAAGACTAGTATCTACTCTTTGGAACGTTACCAAAGTGAGACAATAACTTAGAGTCCTAAACATGTGGTCCAGGGTCTCAAATTACCTATACAACCAAGCTGTACGAATTTTTACAATAGGCACGCACATAATTGCGACGAGCAAGTCCGCACAAAGCTGTTACATCCGCGACTATTCCTTATCAACTTGCGTCTTCGACGTTTCGGCGGCATCACTCGCCAAGTAACCCTACAAGTGCCTCGACGAGCGCCTCGTACGAGCATGCATATTAACCTCTTGCATATTAAGAGCGTAGATGTCGAAGGAAAATTAAGGTACTATGATGTGTTTTCTATTAGCAAGCAAGACAAATTGAATTTTCGACTTATACCTAAAATTCTTGTGCTCACTATTTTGCCACAGTGTAATAATATTGTTTACTATTTACGAGTACTATATAATATTAATGTGTCAAAATGAATAAACGTAATGTTATTTAACACCGTTAACATTAACGCCATTTTTTTTTTAATAAGCAGCCTGGGCGAACACGAGGTCAACTGCCATTTTTTTGCACTTTCGTGTATTTGTAATTATAATCTGTGTATTTATAATTCTGTATTTGTATGTTTTATAAAGATTATTTACACAAATACATTTGATAACAGTTTAAAATTTTTAACGAGATTTTAATTACTAATAAAAACTACGATAAAAATCTTACACACAATAACTGTAAACTAAAAACACAGACAAAATAGTCTATAAAAATTTAAGATCGTTTTCTGATAATACTGGATTTTACAATATAACATCAAATTGTGAACTTTTCTTGCATAACACTTCATAAAATTTCAGTTGTTGTTTTAACTGGTGGGAAATGTTTCGTATAAAAACGAAGATCTTATGCGATATTAACAATTTGGTCCATTTAATTTTGGTATAAATTTAAAAGTTCTTATCACTTACAGTTTAAGTTTTTTTACTGGCTGTATTTAAACAATAAATCGAAGCATATCGTTGCTTTGCTCGAATAATGACACAACACAAAAAAGCTAATTTTACAGGAGAGACAGTTAAAAATACAAATGCCCGACAAAATGTACCAATCACATAATGTCATTTTATAAGGCCACATAGTAATTTTTGCCCAGAGGAAATGAGCTTTAGAAATACATAATTAAAGATGCACTATTTAGGATTAAACTGTACCATTAACTTAAAAAGAATGAATTTTGAATTGTGCGGGTATTCATGTAAAGCAGCGATATATTGCTTATTTTATTATCAGTGCTTTTGGTTTTTTTCTATAATTACGTTACATAATCATTTAGCGTACCTGTCTACACATTATTCAAAGTGTCGGACATTAATTTCAACGCTAGTCAAATAGATACGTTATGATCAATACAAATCGCGGTGGTCATTACAAATAATACCTACTGCTAATCTATTCTAGCGACGTTAATATAGGATTTTCGAATGATCTCACATAGCAAATAAAAGTTCAGAATCAGATTATTAGGTAGATAACAAATGTTCTGTAAGTAACTCTTTTTGTAACTGGCATCTATTATTCGTCGCAGCTGGGAGGCCTTCAGTACAATTCTTGTGCGGGTTAGTGAACATTAACGATAAAAACCGAACACACTGCTTAATCTGCCTTTAGCACGGAAGCGCGTTTAAACATTTTCTAGCTAACAAATCTAATATCAATTATCTGGTACCAGTCCAGATTATGATAATTGTTTATAAAAAAACGTAAATCACGTCTTTAATTCCCGAAGAGGTAGGCAGAGGAATGTAGTACACTCCCACGTTTCACCAGTTATGTTTACGTCCCACAATGGAATAGGTTATCAGCCTATTGCCATACAACGGGCACATTTCCAGATTCCGAGCCAGAAATCTAAACTAGAAAGATCCAGTAGTGCCCGACCCGGGATTTGAACCTATGATCTCCCGTTCGGCAGTCGCACTTGCAACCAACACAACCAACGAGGCGTCATGTTTATATTGCAAAATATACGCTAAATGGCGGATAATTGTTCGTTTTTTCAAATTGTATGAAATGTGATTAACCTTCAAGCAAATGCTTAGCGTATTAATTCCCCTTATTACTTGTGGGGCGAATGACTTGTACTTCGTGCAATGGAAGATCTCGTACCACAATGGCATGAAACGCCATATTTGTTACTGCTAGCACATATTCACAGACGGAGAACCACGTGAAAGCTGAAATAATATATTTAAACCGTTTTTGAATCTCAGCATCATTACTAGAGTACAACATAATGGTAGCACAGCAATGTAGTATAATGTATGTATATATGAGCGAACGTAAGCCATAACTTTCGATTAGATAAGATTGTTAGAAACGTAAAACTGTTACCTAAAGGCCGACATAGTAATCGATGTGTTAAGAAGAATACAATGAGCCCGATTGTGGCCGTAATGGCTACGAAAAATAGTATCCACACCAGCTTATTGGTCCTTACTGGCTCTACTGCGTCACTGGCAATACATCCAACTTGCGCCCGACACAACATATGCAAGAGGGCAGCTACCATGAACCCTATGAATATTTTTTCATGTACAACTGCAAATTGTATTACATTGTTAAGAAAATATCAAAGTAGCATAATCATACGAGGCGAGAGTAGTGGCACAATAATCCATGTACCATCATATCAACATTGTACGTGCAACATTTCCCATTTTAAAAATACTTAAATAATTTCAATTAAAATACATATATTTAAATAAAAGTTTGATACGAAACTTGGTTTAAAAATAAAAAAGCTACTTGTACACACATAGTAGGTACTAAAATTTTGTTCCTTTTTTTCAATGTATTTTTATTATTTCTAAATATACTTACAATAATTCTCTCTGTTAGAAACGTATGTCACTCCAGTGAGAGCAAACAGCTCTAATAAGTTCAGCCAGTAACAAGCTTCACCTAATTTTGTCGCTTGATTCCGTGCCTGAAATAATATATTCTTGTTTGTCAATAAATCTGTCGCCTATATAATTGGCGTTACTAGGAAGACAGATCTTTGTTGACGCAATACGTTTGTTAACACTTTATTCGAAATGTATTAATGTACTTATAGTATGTGAAAAAAACAACATTGCCTCACCTTTTCGTCTGTGATATGTAAAGTACGCTCTTTATGGTACTTATAATAAATTGAACCTATCAGTAGTCTTGGTCCTAAATGATAAGCGATACATATCCTCCAAATGTATATTTGCGGGCTAATGCCCGTAATCGCACTTATCGATGGCACTACGTTATAAACCTGTAAGCAATATTGCTAGGGATGTTTTCACCAAAATAATATAATGATAAGTTTCAATGAATTAGAAAAACTGAAAGTGAAGTATCTGATACTACATAGCTATTTAAGTTAGCAAATATATTAATATATAAAAAATAGCAGTACATTACGCATGTACTTCCTCAAACGAATACGCAGACGAGTGTCGTACACTCACACGATTCACCAGCAATGTTATACGTTCAATCATGTCATGTCAACACTTAGTTAATTCACAACAAAGTTTTGCGTAATGCATACTGGCATTTATGGAAAGAGAGCTTTCGTAAACCATGGGATACACATGATTTTATTGAAATAATTAATAACTAATCATATTGTCTTTCAACACCATGATAAGACAAGTCGTCGCTTAATATAAGAAATTAGAGTATCCAGTTTTCGCTGCGGGTAGAAAGAACTGCTTCTAGGTGGTTACGCATTATGATGAAAGAAACGTGGTTGATGAGTGTATCGACCCTTATCGCTGCGGTGTAATAACATACTGCAACATTAATACGATGAAATTATCCAACGATTGTGTCGCTCCAACCTTGAGATCGTGCGACGACGCGTCAATCCTGAAAGAGCCTACATACCAGGTAATCTGTGCTTATCAAGTTATTGACTGACTTAAACTAAGAAACAGACGGTCTCACCCTTTTACTAGTTTGTAATTAGGATATGTTGTGTCTGGTAAAGAAATCTGAAGCGCGCTTTGAGGTTTCCGAAGCATACGATCGCGATGGTAGAGTTACTAGGAACATTACGGCTACATGATGAAGTAATATTGTACTTACTCTACAGTGAGTTTCGTGTATATCATCTGCCTGGAATATAGACGCCGTCACATAACAGAATATTAAAGCACCTAATGGAAGCCATAGCGCGGCTAAACATATTTCTCTTAACGTACATGTCCATAGTAATCCCTAAAAAAATGAGGATTCGCTATAATATTTACTAAATATTTACTAAATAGCACGTAACTGTACGGGATATAATACCTTATATTCCAAAGTTTTCACTGTTCTGTTAATATTGTTTGTGCTTCTAATGCCGCGTTCATATAAATTTGGTGACGACTGTACTTGTGCGTCATTTAACATTTTACGTCTCACT
>DWTR01000274.1:0-10239 GCA_018244935.1 Ardaris minthe | reverse complement strand
AACGTTTTGAAAACGTTCGAAACAAAAAGTACACTGGTTAGTTATGGATAGTTAGAATGAAAGATCGAAAATAAATATCATTAAACATATTTTGTTTTCAAAGTTTCAGTGTGGAAATCGTCGATAAAAAACGTTGCCTTCGTTACATTTACAAGTTCTTTTTACTATATATGTATAATTTAATGTTACTGGCCTTAATTTGAGCTGCTGATATAAAAAGACAGTCGGACAGATATCCGGGACTCGCGAAATATTTTCGTTTTGTCAGTCTTATTCCAGGAATGGAGGCAGCAACTTTATAAAAAACGATATAGTAGGACGACTATTCAAAGCACTCTTACTATTCAGAACTCATCGTAAGCAATTAGATTTTATAGAGTTTTTCGAATTGATTTTATAGAGTTTTGAACGGCTGACGCTACGATTGTGTTTAACTGAATAATCTTCACTCCAAACACTTGGTGTCTTCACAATGTACAAGGTGCGTAAATATGCTGGACAAAACATGCTAGCGTGTCCAACTTATCGGGACTTTTGTGTCTGAATAGCGCCGAATGTACAAAATTGAATCTCATCGAAGAATTTCTAATATCTCTACTGTATGCAGTTGGTAATAAAATATGGCTAGCAAGGCACACCCAGTCAAGGATGCTCGTGCTCGGTGCGGTCGAACGAGTCCCAACGCAATAAAATACGTTCCGGGCTCAACATAAATAAATCCCCGTTGAATACAGCCTTCGAAAACGAGCAGTAGCAGCGGTTGTTACTAGCCTTTTTTGACTTTAATTTGTTTTTCAACTTGTAAAGCACGTGGACACTGAAAGCAGCCATCGAAATTTTATGGTAACACGTGCTTAAAGATCGCTAAATGCTACGGTGACACTTGTTGAAAGCATTCAACATTGAAAAAAACATTAATTTTCCAGGGCTGTCGTAAATAGTCCTGACGGTTAATTAATCGCCTTCAGTCGACCGGCTTGCAGCAATTGCTTTTTCATAACCTATGTAAAAAGACCATTAAAATGCATTTTAAATAAGTCCATTTTTAATTAATTGTTAATGAAGATTAGAATAAAATAAGTTTTCACTTAAGTATGTCGTTGCCACTATTACTTTCAGTTAATGCTTTTATTCGGTTTTTCCAATGGACTTTTTCAGAACGTTAATTCCTTTGGAAAGCGAGACTAGTTTAATTTCAACAGAAGTAGCGATGGATTTTAATTCTTAAATGGTGACTCTGTATTGTGAAGTTTAGGTGAAAGAGATACTTCCGTGCAACGTGACGTTGAAACACTCTTAAGCAACGGATGTGCAAATACACCTTTACATTCGTATAACCATTTCAGAGTTTATTAAATATTATTTACTATTCAATGTGTGTTATGTACGTATGCAACTTTGTTAAGTGTAAGGTTTTTTGCAATGTCATTATACATATTAATTGTATTTTTGTAATATTAATTCACCTTTGTTTTTGCAATGTTTTGTCCCTTTATATCGTGCGGAAGACATTAAGGAAGTCGAGACAAAATATACAGTACTTATGGTGTCTATAAACTTATGATAATTTGTAAGTACTTTGGAAGCCTTGTCATTTTTAATTTGTGTTTATAAGTAATCAATGTCAAATTGAAAATACCTGTTATCGATTCGGACTATATTAGCATTTCTTGAACTTTATGAGCTGTCCAAGGTGGATTAAAGGTAACTTATCACTAGCTGCGTAGTTTATACACTTTGTATAGCCAATATTACTTTGTTCATAGTCATATTAACCTAAATTACGGTATTACCTACGGTTCGGTAGCTAAATTACGGTATTAATTACCTAATATTACGGTGTCGTTTCAAAATGGGTTGTCCAGCTGTGCTAAGTTCTTTGTCTAATCGTTTGTAGTAGGAGGATACATCGTGCGCAAGCATGGAGCTGTGTGAATAATATCATGACTTTTGCATTTAGGGATGTTGAAAAATTGCCGAATATAATTCGTTCTTGTAGCTTTGCGTTATAGATGAATGTCTGTATCAACAAGTACATAGTTTGTAACGTAAAGAAAATACTTCTTGTTCTAATGTTTTTTATTTGTCTATACAATTGGTCATACATTATTTGATGCTCATAAAATAAAATTCGTTTGGCAGCCCTGCGATCAGTGAATAAGCATTGAGCATTGTTCACCGTCCTTTGTTTCGCGTCAAACGTATGACGCCGTTCGTTCGCTACGGCGCTGCATTACATAGAAAACCTTTGTTGCCAACCGTAATATTGTACTTCATTATCTAGCTCGTATACGTAGTCTCTATTAAATATTACCTAGTTGAACTATTGATGATATTATTAGCAAAGTATCTTGGATTAGTTGATATTAATTTTTCCTGTTGTTGCCTATTGCTAATAATATTGTTGTTTCATTCGGCTGCTCTGATAAGTAATTCTGGAATATATTTTAAGGTAAATTTCAGAAAATATTGAACTATAACGAACTTAACAAATATGTAAGGTTTGCAACTTAATTCGTAAGAGCAAAATGACTGTACCAATAAGTGATTTAGTCATTATAAATGAAAAGTTTTATTTATTATTTGTGATGGGTGCGAATAAGAAGCTCATAATATGATGATGTGAATGTATGCAAGGAGTTATGAATGTAAAATAAGTATGGCAGCATTGTAAGGATAGAGAGATATATTTGGAACTCCTTGCTTTTTGTGTAGCCCTTATGGAATCTGGCGTGAACACATATGTGCATTTGAATCATAATTAACTTATTCAATCAGTAGGCATTCTATCAAAAGATGACACGAAGTGTTTATAGCATCTATTTATTACAGCTGCATCGTTATCATTCCTCGGTGATTTGCACTCGACTATACCAGCGCTGTGACGCTTTAATTGCGCAACACTTAGCGGTTCATTAATACCGTATTAGCGTATATAGAAGATAGTATAATATAGTCTCGATATGACTAAATACTGCTGTAATATTACAACCGTTAATGTTGCCGAGTCCTCAATGTTCACAAATCTTTGTAGATTTCATCAACATACAGACATTGAAAAGTCTTAACGGCTCGCACTATCGTTCTCGTATTTTTGTTTATAAACTCGATGTACTTCGAAATTATTTGTGTCCGAATCGTATAACCAACGCGCTCACAGACGATGTCAAGGCATTTTGCCAAAGATATACGTTTAGACGAAAAGCCACGTTTAATCTGCTACTAGATCTGTTCTGATATATCGGTTTATCATTTCTTGAACTACTTACTAAATACTCGTTTAAGCTGCGTTCGAATCGATACTTTTTGCCTTTTTGATCTGAAGCTATTAAGGGACTGTATAAAGTGGAGGTTCGCAACCTTTAGAATCGGCGGCAAAGGGCCTTGTTTTCGAGACGGGATCGAAATGGTGCATCTACTAACTGGGTCAAGCTCGCGTTAGTCGGGTCGCCACGTGCTGATGCCCGCCCCCGCCCTGCCACACCGCATAAACAATCAAATACAAACTGTGGCATAAAGTGATAAGGTTTAATTCGTTTTGGCCTAATGCGTATTTGTCGGCCTTGTTCGATAGGTAGTACACGAATTAATACAGCTGTTGTTCGACAATCGATGCTATCGACGTGGATTAGAGTCCTGTTTTGTTTGTACGCCATTAGACTGCATTTAATGTATGTATGTAGAAGTTCGATCGTCGTCTCTTTGTATCATGTTTGCGCATTAATGATGTGGAAGTCACGGTTGTTCTTTATTTGTTTAAGGCAAATATTTGCAACTTAGACTCCTTTTTAATGACGTTGTTAAACGTTTAAAACTATTTATTGTTTTATTTGGGTATGGGGGGTTGAGTCCGAAGACTTGGGACGCTCCAGCCTGGTGAGGGCTGTTTGTGCCCGCAGCCCTTGTTAAGAATTCGCCATGTATTCCTATTGGTTTAAGAGAACGGAGGAATTTATATTCTTGCTTACTTTGACTGCCTCGTTGGTCGTGTTGGTTGCAAGCGCGACTGCCGATCGTGAGCTCCTGGGTTCAAATCCGGGTCGAGCACTATTGAATTTTTCTAATTAAGTTTTTTAGTAGTGGCTTGGAATCTGGAAATGTGGCCGGTGTATGCCAATAGGGTCACCACCTATTCCGTACTGGGACGTAAACGTATCTGGTGAAACGTGGGAGTGTACCACATTCCCCTGCCCACCTCTTCGGGGATTACAGGATGTTTGCTTTCTTTGAAATATCATTTATCTTTTTTCGCACTCATGTACTATTTTCCTAATATCGTTGCTGTGATCGAAAAAAAATGTCATTGAATAATGTGATGTCCAATTTGTTTATTTATAATAAATACTGCTATTGCTATTTGACAGTAAGTATTCGAACGCCGACCGAATTTCTCAAAACTGTAAGAAAAAAAAAGTAATTACGTAACCCAAAATATTACTTACCAATGTTATATTTAAGATAATGTGTGGTTAAAGTTGTTTTTGAATATCAATAAATAGAGCCCATCTTCAAACTCTGAGCGCAAAACTGCCAATAGAAGTAATCAGGTTTTATCCGATACTGAGCATTTACGTAATGGTGGTGAGAGTGAAAGCCAGTGAGGCTGTTTGTACGAGACTTGGTGGTGGAGTATTACGCGTCGACCATTCTTCGTCTTATTTTGACCTTAGGTAGTTATTACGTTGGTGATGTATATTTTTAATGAACAGTACATATTTTTTTAAATTCAAATCTGCTGTTTAATATATTAGGAATATGCCAATTTTTGACATGTAGGTGCTTCAAAATCTTTAAAAATGTATCTGTGTTTCGGAGTCTACCAGAAATTTTAAATCTGAAAACGAATGCGGGTGATTCACGATATTGAAATTTATTTGTGGCCAGTGCACTAAAAGCGTATCGATATACAATTTCGAATATCTGATTATCAATAAGTTTAAAAAAGTAATATGATAATGTGCAGACGAATAGTCGTTATCGGTGCCAAATAAGCGTCGACGTATTGTAGGTCTCCCGGCCAACAACGGGTCAAGTTCGTTTGGCTTGCGTCGCCCGCCTCTTTCACATTCAAACGACTTTCTCCTGTTCACCTTGGTGATAAGATCCGAAATCGGTATCATTAATTTAATCTCGATCGAACGCAACTTTACGAGTTTCCACTTCCCATTGTCCAGATTGATTTTTTTGTTTTACTGAATATGGTAAAGGAATAGCAGCAATTGTAATACTAGTATTTGTCTTGTTCTCAGTGTTTCACGATGTTCATAAAATTTTGGTTTCGATTGCTCATTTTTGAAGCGATTTGAAGGGATACGATTATTCTTGTTATCAACGGTGTCTTTCATGTTTTGGATCATTTGATTAATAACACCTCTTGTTTCGTAACTAGTGTAAAGTGGGAGTACTATATACAGGCATGGTTTTCGGGGAAATACAGGCATGGTGGTAACACCATGCCTGTATTATTAAGGTTAATAAGAAAAATCGTTAATTTATGACATGCTAGCAGAACCAGCACTACGTTATGGTGGAACTCATATATGCGTATATCATAATAATGTTTGTAAGTTAAATGAAAAAACTACAATTTTGTGCATAAAATTTCAACGAGTTTATTAACGCATAGTTAGAGTAGCCTGTACAGGTTACAGATGATTTGGATGTGGTAAAAATTGACACGTGCGGCCGTTACAGAGCGACCGTCTTGTGCAAAGGGATGCCCGAGATCTCTAACTGATCTGATTACTTATCTATCACCTTCATTTATCCCATTGTTGGGTAAGGCTAAGTTGGGTAAGCACACATCACGCTTCTACAACGAAATCCGGTGGATGCAGAATATTAGCAGGCGGAATTTTTTAACTCTTCCATGGTTTTATTTAATCCTTTTGATTGACTGCGTTGCCTGTTTTTATACATGAATTCCGAGTTCATTTTTTCCCAAATGGATTTTTCTGGTTTGATTGGAAATTCGCTCGATACTCAATATTTTCAGTACAATATACAGTAGATGTTTGAATGATCGGCTTTGAAAGAATTTTAATAAATCGAATGAAATAAATTAGTCTGAGAAAAAATCTAGACAAGGTAACTGACAGATCCATCAACAGAAATTTTGCTGTTTTAAGTGAAATAAAAAAATTGAGTCGGCGCATTGTAGGATATACGAAGTAAATAACGAAAACTACGATAACATGTTTATTACTTTTGCTGTTTTATCTTGACTGTATTATATTCAGACATTAGTACACCAAGAGTTATAACTACAACTCCGTATGCTGATGTGATATCGTTTGGAGGAGAGACCTTTTACTACAGTACAATATATTTCAGCGCTTGACAAGTGGCATAATTTATATTGCTTTAGCGTCATGCTCGTGTTTTTACTTAATCACGTTACTTTCTTTAGCCAATTAAATTATTATTTAGGAGTTATCACTTATAATGTCACAGTTTATAAAGATTTATTTTATGTGTGAACTGATGTTCTATGTTAGGAACCTCATTTTGTAATCTTTATAATTTGATAAAACTTTATTATTAAGTTGTGGGTAATTTACGTAGATGTAGTTTTCTTAATTTAGAACTAATACTAGCGTAAATTCGGCTCCATAGCACCACTTTGCTCTAAATGCTCGTGTGCCCGTAGTCAGGTATTGCATGATGTGTTTTAAGGCAATGCACCGGTATGTCGCTGCTTTCCTCCCGAAACACTCTCCACGCCGACAGCTTTGAGTTATATATGGAATGCTTTTTACAGTTACGCGCATTGTACATGTGACTCTCTTTATGATAACGAGGTTTTACATAATGTATATACCTATTGAAAATTTTGTATTCATATGATTTAATTGTTTTAACAGGTGTTTAATAAAAAAATATATAATCTTCGCTGAAGTACATGAAGCACATGATAATTATGTTCCGCTAATAGACTGTATCGATATTTCGTCGCAGAACAGCCAATTCATTACTTAAGTATTTATATGATAATGTGTTTGTAACAATATCGGTACAGATAATAAATACCTAATATGAAATAAAATAAAACACTTAGAGACGACAAGTAGTTCTCGATTTATTGAATTCACAATCATTCATCAATAAGTTACACAAATATATTTTATTTGAATATGATGGTTAGTAATAGTCAATGGTTTATATATTTTTAATCCTTACTATTGTTTTGTTCTCTTTTGCACCTACCACCCTGTTTTTATTTTTTTTTACTGTTCTGAAAGGGTTGACTGGTAGAAAATGCCACTAGGCAATAAGTTCGCCCTTTTTATTGCCCATTAAGGTGCACAATAAAGAATAAATAAATAAATCAATATACTAACAGTAATTTATTTAGAATTATAGTCATTTATATTAGTAAGTATTTATTTCATAAAATACACAAACATGGTAATGCTTGAATGTTTACGTCTTCTCTAAATAATTTTTACAGGTCCAAAAAAGATATTTACTATATATGAGATGGATTATTTAAAACTAAACTTTAGAATGTTCGGTGATTTTTTCTTCTGTGGTTTCGCGCCTTCTTTGACGCAAGGGACGCCATCTTGTATTTCATTACCACCTGTCAGTTAAACGCGTCTGCAATACAAAGAGGCTTTGAGGCGTATTTTAAAATAACAAAGCATGTTTTAATGCTACTGGGGTAAGGTTGAAAATTAAATGACTGCTTCTCTTGAATTACAATTAGGTATAACAAAGGGGAACAGAGGTGAAGTCCCTACATCTTAAAGGAAAATGTAGATTTCGATGAATCATTTGAGTTACGGGAGAAACCTTGATCGAACGATGACCGTCTTTGTGGTTATCTGGATAACGTGTGGCTAGACTTTCACTTATCAGATAACTAAAGTATGAAATATAACCTTTATAACTTAGTAATTGTCTTACGACACGCTTATCGTGTTTTGTATTACCGTACATCAAATTTCGAAATCCTAACACGTAGTTTTGCACGTCTGTCAGTTTGATCAGACAAGGGGATGTAACCACTATTTAACAGTGGCAACACAAGGCGCGTACTGACTGACTGTTCAACGATACACAGACCCGGATATCCAACAACGGATAAGCCGGATAACGGATGCGTACTCTCAGAAGGACAAACTGGTCATGCGGCCTATTTTCAATGGAGCGGAGATGCCAATAACCTACAGAAGTATAATTCGTTGAATATGTTAACATGCATTCAACTAAATTTCAAAATACTAAAAATAATATTGCAGTAGACAAAAAAATCTTTTTTTATAGATTGCAGTACGACTGGGCAAAGAGATACTCCAGTGCAAATCAATGTCATACTGGAGAGGGAATAGATCGGTGTGATAATAATTTCTAAAGCCATTCCATTAAAGATGGAAGTATTCTCCGGTCCCCGAAATATTCGTGAACTATCAAGTATCAGGCCGCGATTTGAAATCTAATGTGAAGAGAAATGATGAATGTAGAAAAAACAGGTCATGTCTGCAGGATAGCGATATTGGGCATGGCACTTGATGTTCTCTTGACGATGTGACGGACTTGGCGTGACAAAGTATAAACGAAAGAAGTCATGTTGCGTTTTGAACGACGTTAGTGTGATAACAAACGCTCGCGACAGGCCCATGTGCCAATATCCTGACGCGTTTGTCCGTTCACAAATTGACTCTTCAAAGACGACATGGACTGTAGACACATGCTGGTAAATATTTTTTATCGAATTTTTCATTGTTTAAATAGCCCTCGGTTTCGTAACAAGCTCTTCTACATAAGACTTGCTGGACAGACTTTTTAAATTTCTCAAGCAACAAGGATAGAACTCTAGGTGGAATTTTATTAGAAACACATTATAAAATATACTGCAATGCACTCGTCATTATATAATATTATGTAGGCTTTATTTACGTTATGAAAATGCGTAAGTAAGTTTCCAAAATGAAATATACTTGCCTGTATTCCCCAAATTAATATTAATATTGTAGTAATGTTTGCAGTTTTATAATATATTAAGTTGTATAATTCCCTTACATAAGTACAATTGAAGCCTAAAATAACTTGTTAAAAAGTAAAACATTTCAGCATGAAACATCGGGATATCTAAATAATATCGAGCAAGTTATCTAGGAGTAGGTGTCGAATTAGAAGACTTCGTTTCGACATTAGTGATAGCGGAACATCACGACTGTAGTTCCCGAAGAGGTAGGCGAAGGAGTGTAGTACCGTTCCACAATCGCGACATGAGTGCTGATAATTTTATAAAAGTTTGAACCCAGAACTAAGTCTATACGATCGTTGAGTGACGTAGAACTCCCCAACTCTATGTTACATTCAAGTTTACGTCTTAGAAAGTGTAAGACAAATATAACCCTTTTTTAATATTTCGCTATATGTAGGCAGTACTGGAATTGGTGGAATCTAAAGTATTAAGTGACGTAAGTAAAGGCACGCTTCTTTGTTTCCATAAATTAGGAAGGTCGCCGACATTAAAGTGATACAAGAAACGTCGCGTGCGGTCCGCTTTTGGGTAGGGAAACGCCAGTTGGAAAGTTCAAGTGATTCCTTCCTATAAATCTTGGTGTATTCTGGTCCTAGAACAGGAGATTTCGTAATATCTATAAATAAATAATCGTGAATACCCCTCAGATACCTGTGATAAACACACTGCATATAAATAATAAACCTGTCGAGATATAATCACGCCAATTACTAATCTTTGATGGATAACACATATTTAAATATTTTAAATGCCATTATCTACAATCGGCAGATTGATAACAGCATATACTTGCAAAATTATCGCGTAACAGCATTGCTACCGATACAACACCGTCTCCTAGCGGATATATATATTTATTACATATTTATGTAACAAATTTAAGTTAAATATATACATACATATCTTCACACCAGGTTCCTTGCGGGGTAGGCAGAGAGCACCAAGTGCCAAATATCTTTATCCTTACAGACCTGCCACGCATCTGCACATACATTCATATATGCACGACGGTTTCTCGTGACTTGACACACGACTTGTGACTCTCCCATCAGTCAGTATCTGGCCAATTTGATGAAGAAAGGTGAGTCTTGGTTTCCCTCGCCACCTGCGCCCATATTAAATATAACGTAAAACGTAACATCACGCCTGTAATCCCTGAAGAGGTAGGCAGAATAGTGTAGTACACTGACATGTTTCACCAGTTACTTTTACGTCCCACTATGGAATAGGTGGTGAGCCTATTGCCA
>DWTR01000273.1:0-10240 GCA_018244935.1 Ardaris minthe | reverse complement strand
TAGCCGATATCACTAAATCACATTTAAAAAAATTGCTAAAAGAGATCAACAAACAAACATATCAACAACCAAAACCGTTCTCGTTCAAATTTTGATTTATTCATGAGTGTACAGAACCAGAAAAGTATATGTCCGCATGAGTTCAATTAACGATAGCGATCGTCAATATGCAATTTAATTGTAATAAGTGCCATATTCAACAAGCGTAATGAGATTTCGTTAAAGTCGTTTTTTAATGAAACGGCTAACTTACGGATGGATTTAATAAAACTGCTATCGTACTTGAGAATGTTAACAACTTTAAAGGCAAATTGCTTTAATTGCCACTGTCATACGAGAGCTGATTGAGATGTTGACAGCTACGTTTTTGGTGAAAATATATATTTACTCGCGAAATAGTCTTGAGATTGTAACTATTTCAGGGTTGTATTTGTGATATATGTATATATGTAGATTAGATCAAACAATTTGACATGTAATTTAATAATGACCTTATCGAATCCAAGCCCTTTTAATACTTGCCAGGATTTTGTTTGGTTATTTTACTACTCTAGTATGGTAAAATTACTATAATTACAACTAATTCAAATTGAAATCGTAGACTAAATCAAAGGGTACTCGTTTATTTTATTGCAGTACAGTATCTATAGAATAAGTAAGTTTGTTCTAGCATCAGAAATAGTTTCAGGAAAATTAAACATAACATGACGTAAAATCGCGCCTGTATACCCTGAAGGGCCGCTTGAGGACTGTACACTCTAAAGTAGTTAAGCGAGCCGCTACTAGAAATTTGAACTATAAGATCTGAGTTAGAAAAATCGAATAGTATCCGACCAACGAGGCAGTTTAATTCACAATATCTAATTCACATTGCACAAGAAATTTAAAAGTAAATAATGATAAACTATATTGTTTTCGTAATTGGTATTATCCATATTCAAGTCTGAATAGCCAATTTACTTACCTAGCAGAAAATACTTTAGTCAATTTATTGATGCAATTATCATGTGTAGCGCGTTCCATGTAGGGTATCCACGTCATACAATTCTCCATTGGCCGACATTTGTCGCCTACCCATTGATTGATTGATTGACTGTTGTCCTAGGTGGATTGTAGGCCCTGACATATTCCGCAATTCCTGGATAATTTGCGAATAAACATAATGTTATAAAACATAATGAAACAATGTACATGACAACATTTTAATCCAAAATTAAAATATAAAATTGTTCTCAATTTATTAGTTGTGTGAATAAACATACATAACTATATAATTAATATTGTTTACAATTCCAAAATGTCAATGGTATTTAACGGCTTGATTTAATTGGACACTTGGTTGTTATTTAATTTTAAGAGAAAGTTAAAAATCGTTTTAAAGTGACTAGGTTTCTTATATAAAACGGTATATATTTAGAAATATCTATGCTAAAGTAGATATGAGTTCAATAGGTTAGCGGATTTATGTTACCATTAACGATATAATTATCACAAATTTCCTTTTTTCATTGGTGGCCTTATCACCTGTTTTTATTTAGCAATGGCCTCGCGTTTGATTGCTATTTCACGTGCTGGAAAGCAACATGCGGCCCAGGGTGTAGCAGGCTTGCCTAGATAGTGGCTCTTATCTCGAATAATTCCAGGACATACGAATCAAGAAAACTCGACACCACGATGAGTTCCACTCTTTTGAAGTCTGTAGCAGAAACGATTTAGCGAAAAGCTTCAACCTGCTCAGTGGAGTGTCTATAACATGTGGATGGAACCCAGCCGTACATCTAGACGTCCGGTGGTAGAACGGAGCAGGTGGAACCAAATTATGGAGCTCTTGCGCACAACGTTTCCATGTTTCCAGTGTCCATGTATCCATTAGAAAACTGCAAGACTGGCAACTATGCGGTGGTGGTCGAGACTGTGCAGTTTGAACTCTATCTGTTTGTCGTTACCAATAAGTCGTTTGAATCCTGTCTGTGCTCTGTGATCCGTGATCGCCAACCCGCGCCCCTAGCGTGGGGTCTATGGGCATAAATCCTCAGGGGAGGCCTATCATGATGATGATGAATAAGTCGTCTGACGCATTTCTCCACAGAGTTCAAGACATACAGCTGCTACTTGCCAGATCCGTCCGTTCATGCTGTGTCAGGTTATAAAAATTACCTGAACAGTGTGAAATTCTTTACTATTATCGGAATAATAAAACCGAACAATAAGTCTTAAGCACTCCAGTTAAAATGAATAGTTATCAACATTTTAGTCTACAGACAGATATACAATGTCAAGATATGACTAATTTACCTTTAAGTATACTGACTTTATAAATAACTATAACTATGTATATGACTAATATTAAGCCTTAATAAATTTTTTTTCGACTAAATAAAATAAAATTATGCGTAGGCAAGTTTTATATTAAACGTAAATATGTGCAAATGGCCTTACGGAACAAGTTTGCATACTTTTTTACATGTGGAACACGAGACACAATTCGGCTCGATTTAAATTTATCTATTTATAATGTTGATTATTTTATGTTTATAAACCACTTGCTCACAATAAGTCGTTAGAATTCGTGTTCCGTTATATGAAATTCATATATTGCCTCGAACATCTGTGTTTTATGCAAAAAAGTTTCTGGTTAATTTGTTATTCGTAAGATAGATTTGCCTTGTTCTTGAAATGAATTTTAATTAGTTATATCGACTATCGTTTATTACAATATCGTATTGGTAATCAATTTTCTAAATTGTTTTAATTAAAATATTCGTTTTCTACTTAACAAATATTATGTTTTTCAATATTAATATTATCATGTTGTATATTTATTCAGAGCATGAACTAATTTTGTGTATTTGGATGTATAAATTAAATATGTTAGTTGCACTTAAGTGCAAATGAGTATTAATTTGTTGTCAAATATCATAGTGTTATAACGTACTTTCATTTTGCAATTCATAAATATGGATTTTTGTATAAAAAACGGCAGATGTAAAAAAGGTTATACCCAAAATTGGAAAAAAGTTAAAGATGACAAATGTAAAAGCTGATAATTGCAATATATATTGACGATTGTTTCAATCCCAATATGATTGCTGATCGAAAACCATTTATAAAGTAATATTAGTGAAGACTGCTCTTTAATAATCCAAGGTATAAGGAAGGTACAAGCCATAATAGCTCAAACATTTCTAAGCTCTTGAAAGTTTGTTAAGACCATACATCATTGTTGACTACCCATAAATGGGCTTCAGGGGTGAATCATAATTTATCGATAAATGGTTTACCTACTTGTGTCCCGAAGTCCCATAGGAAAACACGGACTTGGTTCCACTCCTCTCTGAGTTCGTAACGTACATATAATCGAATTTAAATACGGATATGGGGCCTCATAAGCAAAAACACCGTTATTTCGCCCAAACCGAAGGCCATTAATTCACTCCACTCGGCTGGCACTATCGAAAATCACCATTTAATCCCTTAATGACTTTTTCATACATTTGCCAAATATGCTCGTGGTAGCCGTATCGGTGGATCGGCACGCCCACTCGAAATTTATTACGGCTATCGAGTTTAAGCCGAAATTGGGTTGCAAAGGCAGGTGGTAGGGGATCTGACTTTCTTTAGGCGTCCACAATTTTTGACATATGGACGTATTCCACATCTATTGGGAATTGTTTTTCTTAATGCATTTATTTTAACGAATTTTATGATTTTGTACTCACTGCTTAGAAAAAATAGGCCAAACATTGGGGTGAAAAACTCTGCTAATTTCACTAATTTATAAATATAACGTGTGTCTACAAGAACTAACATTACAAATTAGAATGAACACAACCACTAACCCATGTGTCGTCCCAGAAGGAATCTGGATAAAGATTCACGAAGTCTATAGTCACGTGCTACAGTTTGGTTCAGAACAGAATTATCGTTATTGTTATTGAAAAATCCTAAATCATCTTTGAATCAACTTGTAATGAACCGGTTGAGTCGAATGTAATGTATGTAATATTACTTATAACTTGGTATAACTAGGAAATAGAAAACAATATGCACTAACACTGATATAAATACTAGTTTATTAACAAACAATTTCATTTCAAACAGCTAACTTACTATTCATAGCATGGCTCCTATGTACATCAATCATATTTGCTAGCAAGCGCTCTAAAAGCGCTAAACCAACTTTTACTGCAACCTCAATTAGAAAACCACTCAGGAAAGCAAACGTGGTAAAGTGTTTGTATAACAAATTCAGTTTATTTAACTGTTACCGTGTTGGATAACGCCGGCCGGGGAACGAGATCGGAAAACTGACTATGACGTACGTCGTGACCTAGGGTACGTTCATACACATACCGATTTATACGAATGTCGGTGAAAAACATACAACCGCTCCTATATACATATGTATGTTAATTATAACTTAATGGTAAATAAAATTTATTGTTTAATTATAGATGCGAGAATGGTTTTAAAATAAAAAACAATTTAAAATATGATAGGTTTTTTCTATTAGCACGATTTATTTTCGATAATGTGTTTAATTTATTTGTTTGCCAGTGGAGCTATACAATCACAATGATGGTTGCTAATGAATCTATACTAGTAAGCCACATTTTCCATAAGAGATCGACATTTAGTAAATTCCGTACCATATGATAAATAATAGTCCAAAAAATTTGGAAATAACACCTTTTTTATAAAAATTCAACCTTACCCTAGTAAGACATGGTTCCAAAGAATATTCTTTTAATTAAAAACAATATCAAGAATTGTATATACTTTGATACAGCAGACAAAGTAACATTTCATAAGTGGTATGAAAACTGTATGACAATCACACTTCGCGAATATCACGATAAATGAAAAAATGCTTATTTAGTACTTAACTTACTTAGTAGTAATAGTAAAAAGTGAATTAAAAGTGAGTGGAAGACGATGACGTCACGCAAGGCTATCACAAAACCGGTCGTGGGCTAATAAAGAAAAAATAATAACACAATATATCTATAATCGGACTTCTCCACGACCCATCATTCCAAACGTACGTGAGACAATCCACGGTCCGTTTTTGAAGCTGTAAGTAAGGCAGGGCATGCAAAGCAGGGCCAGTACCACCGCATTTGGTCTAGGCCTCCTTTTAAGACTCGCGTTACTTGATGCGCTGTTACGTCCGGACTTGCCAATCTTGTTCCCTTTTACGCTAAACGTGTGAATGGTGAGGAATCGACAAAGCAAATTGTTAGTTTAAAACGAATATCAAGTTGACTGATTTGGTAACTGGATACATTTGTACACGTTTTCAATGCTTCCGTGTTTTCTTTTAGTGTTAATTATTTGTATACATTCAAATAAAGTACTAATTTATAATGATATATGGCCATTTAACTAATACGTATTGAATTTTGTACTTATATATATTACGTCGTGGGATAAAATGCATTGCACTGATCGTAACAACCTCGTAGGTGGCAGTCAGCAGATAAATTTAGCAGACTAGAAATATACTTTTAGTATAAATATGTTTTATTTAATCATTGTTCGTACCTATTCACAATGAAACAGTGTTGGCCTTTGAACATTTGTAAGCACTACTATCTTTAGAGAACGATTTACCTGTAATGTATCCGAAGTATTATTCCAAACACTCGCTAAATACACATTTTTTTTTTGGGAATATAAAACTCAATAATTAACAAGTTTGAAACGTTAATTAAAATCAAATGAAATATACAATTGAACATTTTCGAGGTCCACTATACAATACTTTGATGTACATTTCTTTTCCCATGTAACTTGTCAGATGTAGCTATATCAATTTATAAGACAGTAATTAAAATATTACAATCATTATTACATTACTTTAATTTGATTACTTAACAGGATAATTAAATTAAACCTTAAATTGCTATCGGTAAATTTAATCAGAACCAGAAATTACTTAATTAAGCAAAAAAAAAATCTGATAAAATTATTAAGATGGCAACCCATATTCGAGACTTTGATATATCATTCCATTCGTACACTCGTTCTGCAAGATGGCCGATAACATCCGGTCGATTTATAAATGTGACTTTGACAGGAAGAATCGATCGATGAACAAATTAAGGTAGTGCTTCAAAATTCACTCGGAACAGATAAATAATCTGGCTTTCATTTCGGCTGAAATAATAATTTATCTGCAAGGTCAGTATCGCGTGATATTGTTTCATTGTCATTTTGAGTGATAATAATACGTTACGTATTAAAAACTGACTGTAACATTTATTATAAAAATAATGGAATTTAAAATTAAACATCAATTTCTCGTGTCATTAAAAGCCGCATAATATCCATGAATAACTTTTACGAAAATCGAAAAATTTATATTTTCCAACAAGATCCAACACTTAGCTATCTTAAGAACTTCGGAACACAGTCACTATAAGCAAAAATATCAATTTGGATCTGTAAGAAAATGTATTCATTCTTTTACTAAGCTGTTCCAATGGTGTTTGATACACAATTAGTTCTGGTGGGATTAAGGCTCAGTGTACACACAGTATACAAGTTAACCAAGTTTGGCAAAATTTGACTACAGAAGTGTAGTATAATTGGGTATTGCAGTTCGAGTGATATACCAAGGCCGAAATAGCATGGGGAAAAGTTATATGTTAAATATGGAAGTTTCCTTTTGACTTCGTTACTAATTGAAAAAGTGCCTTATTTAATGAAATGAGGCCAGGATCCGTTAAAAGCCCACCGGCTGCCGTGTTAACGCCTTGTTGCAATGGCTGAGCAGGTTGATTCTGCAATTTTATATTAAAATGTGATGCCAATTAAAAAATCAAATTTAACTACTAGTTTTTATTCTAATAGATTTATAATAAATTGATAAATAAAAATGCATTTGCAAATTTCATTTTGCTTATTAAAATGTAATAATAGAATACTTACAAGAATTTTACGGCTTATAAGTGAAATCGCAACTGTATTTTTAATATTCAATATTGCCAATATTTATTATGTTACATATTTTGTAATAAAATGTTTATCGATTTTCTCGATAAAAAAATGATCAATAAATTGTAAAATTCGGAGATTTACTGCAATAGCGATAAATCCAATTATGTTTCTATAACAACAATAGTAAATAAGTCCAATTTTTTTGTCTATGGTATGTATATGTAATTTATGTGTATGTAATAATATATTTCGATTAAGTACCAACTAGTTATTATTATTCAGATGCATGTAATTCGTTTATTCCAGTGTTGCAGAATAACCGCACGCTCGGGTGCATTCCATCCGTCATCGCTGCACGTAATAACAGCGCCTGTCCGTTTGTTTGTCGACGAGAGTTAACTGGATTTTTAAAAACAAAAAATAGCGCTGACATGATATTTAAACACCACGTGTTCCTGGCGTGTTCCAACGGTTTCTTATTAAAGCTATCATGAACTGCTCTGGAGTTCATGTTTTTTATACAAATATTACAAGTTTTCAAAAATAGAATGAATTTAATTTATGACTTAACGTAACATCACGCCTGTAATCCCCGAAGAGGCAGGCAGAGGAGTGTAGTACACTCCCACGTTTCACCAGTTACCTTTACGTCCCACCATTGAATAGGTGGTGAGCCTATTGCCATACACCGGGCACAAATCCAGACTCCGAGCCACTACTAGAAAATCTCAATTAGAAAAATTCGATAGTGCCCGACCCGGGAATTGAACCCCGGACCTCCCGATCGGCAGACGCGCTTGCAACCAACTCGACCAACGAGGCAGTTAAAAGAGACAAATTCTTTCAATTGTCTTCGTAATTTAAAATTGTCTATAAATGTTATATTTTACATATCTTAATTCTTACCAATTAATATTATATAAATATCGTTAAAATTTGCCATCACTCAGTCAATTTAGGAGCAGTTTAATAGATTAGATTGTCGGAGACTTCTCTAGTAAACGGTAAGACAATGTACTGAGCAGTTGGACATTAATTTTTTGTCATTTATTAAAGACGCTAGAATACCTTCCTCTACCTACCTTTCAAGTACAGTATGATTACTGGTACTTCACCCGCTATTCCTACTACGCTGCCACCCCTATTTTATTATTTCGGATTAAAGGCTCAAGGGCAGAAGCAAAAACGGAACTGTATCATCCCGTGTGTAATCCTAGCAGACGTAGGCAGAGGAGTGTAATACACTTCCACGTCCCATCATGAAAAGGTGATGAACCTTTTACTATACACCGGCAACAAATTAAATCTGAGCCACAACTAGAAGATCTATTTGCACTAAAGTATTCGTTATTTTAATTTAAACCTTATTATGAATGCCTCGTTGGTCGTGTTGGTTGCAAGGGCGAATGCCGATCGGGAGGTCCTAGGTTCAAATCGCAGGTCGGGCATTATAAGATTGTTCTAATTTAGATTTTCTGGTAATGGTTCGGAGTCTTGAAATGTGCCTGGTGTGTGGCAATAGACTCATTCCATAGAGAGACGTAAACGTAACTGGTGAATCGTGGGAGTGTGTACTACATTCCTCCGCCTACCTCTTTAGGCACTACAGGCGTGATGTTACGTTTTAAATTACGTATTTATATGTATATTTATTGTTTACGTGAATATTTACATATACGTATATCACAATTTAATATTTTATATATTTAGATAATTGTGTTGTTCCTTTCGCAATTGTACGAACTAGATTGGCTTTACCAAACAAATTCTCCACCAGCGGACCTACTGGTAGATATTTCAATATAGAATAAGTAGTGCCCTTGTACAACTTTTCTTGTCTGATTACCTTCATTATTGTGTGTTCATAAATAAATAAATGAAACAGCTACTGTTGCAGTGTAAAGATACACGCTCGTAGGTACTAGGATAAACCGCAGCCTCTACGACAAAGTGGTGCGACAATCAAAATAGAAAAAAATACTTGTTACCATTACACACATGTTACCATTACATTACTTGATAACAGAATTTTAAATAAAATAGCCTTGCTTCACTAATCCAGTTAGTACAGGTTGGTATCGCGAGTGCTGATCGAGAGATCTTGGGTTCGATCCTAAGCTCGGGTGCTGTTAGGCTTATCTAAATGGAAAATTCTAATAGTACCTTGGAGTCTAGATTTGTACGCGGTGTATGATAATATGCTCACCCCCTATTCAACGGGGGGACGTATAACATCCCAGAAGAACCGTGGGAGTGTGCTTCATCTCCTTTGCATTATTATTTTAAGTATTATACGGTATTAATCAGTATTGTCCTATTCGAAGTTAGTCACAGAAACGTAGCTACTGCTGGCGACTGAGGTGGTCGCCTCTAATATATTGGACAATATATACTTGGAGCGACAGCAACAACCGTCAGGTTGAAACATAAATCGCTTAACAATCGTTTCACAGCATGATCACTTCAAACGTTTCAAAGAGATTTGTTTTATCCTGTATTCTAAGTAAATAAAAAAATTTGTAACATTCGTAGTGTTGTCGTAAACACACTGACACGGCGTTCTGAGAAAATTTATTTGATAACATTACCCCTGTAACAACTCTCCGAATCGAAACCTGTAGGGTACGAATAGCCTTTCTAGCAACATAAATATAGTCTTGGTAAATAGAAGCATCCATATTTTAGCAAGTGGTTTGGTTTTCATGACATTCATGGTCACCACTGCGTAAATGAACCTTTGCATTAACGTCTTTTTCAGATTTGGAACAAGTACACTCTGTTTTCTTATAATTTATTTATTTGAAATTTAGTTTATTTGTATACACACACAATTTTAATAGAAAACTCTTTAATAGTGTGTCGGTTATTTGAAAAAAAATAATGATCCCAGTTTAAATTTTTTAGAATCAAGCTTTTTAAAATTATGCAATTTTTATTCCTTTTACGTGGAAAATTAGCTCGGGTTTATTAAACCGAATAATAAATGAGTGCGAAATTTTTAATCCGGTTTTTATCAATTTGGTATAATTTTATTAACTTATAATATTATGCACATAATTAGTCAGTGATTTTTTTTCTATTTATCAATCTTTAATGTTTTCATCTTGAAGAGGAAAAGTTATCCACTGAACTTAATCTTGAAATACGTGAATATCGTGATCCAAAAAAATATTTTGTGTTTATCAGCAAATCGGTGGATTGTAGTGTGTGTGCTTATAATATGGTATATATTTTTACACTACATTTATAAAGGTGTTGGTGAAGAAGTGTGGTACATAGAGAAGAGAAGGGTTTTGCA
>DWTR01000272.1:0-10253 GCA_018244935.1 Ardaris minthe | reverse complement strand
CAGTTACGTTTACGTCCCACTATGGAATAGGTATTGAGCCTATTGCCATACACCGGGCACCTTTTGATGCGGTAGGTTAATAATCGAACGATTATATTTTTTAAACTCCGCGCCTGTATAAATTGAAGTGTTAGAGTTTAATGCGAGGACAGAACGTAGGTAAAATCGAAGATTGTTAAATAGAACGAGTTAAATGTATGATGGTTGTAAATTTCTTGTCGCTTATTCAATTAAGAGTCGTGGATTGAATGACATAAAACTTCCGAGATAGTGCAATAAAATACCGGACAATTACAGGTCAGGCGGAGGCAGGCCTCCGTAACATCATCTCGCCGTTCGAGTGGGATGCACTGATGTTATTATTTTGAAAAACTTGTCATTCACTATGGAACTAATGTAGTTATAAGGATTTTTTTTATTTTACGGGTATTTAACAGTAACGCAATTAGTGGATTATTTTAATGTAACGTAATACTTATTTCAGATTATTCGTGTAATTTACAGTGCAGATATAAAGTGGAAGCATAATTTTGATATTCGAAACTCGCTTTGGACTTTCAAATTTTTTTACCACGAGTCGTTAAATTATTGCGAGTTCTGTTCATAACAGGTTTTATCGTGTGTTACGAAATTGTATATTTTTATATTAACAATATATACGCGGCAGGTACATAGATAGATAACAATAGATATGGGAAGGAGAAACATAAGAATAAATGTTTACTATGTCATCTTTAGAAGACTTATAAGCAACCTGTAATCTTTAAATCTAGTTGCTAAAGAAGGTACCCGTGTTCAGCGTTCATATAATCAAATTTCCACCAAACAAACCAGCCGCGTTATTCTATGTGTAATGGGCAGTTACAATCTAGCACAAGAGGGTGTACAAAAAAAACTGAGCGCACACCGCCCGAAATGTGTAATTGACATTTATTTTCCAACTATCGAAACACAAAAAGTGAAACATTCCTTGTTCATGTCCCAGGGTGTAAATGAGAAGTGGACACGCTGTCGGCAATAATGGCGGTACAGTTAACTTGCTGCGCTAATGGATTATAATAACCATCCGTTTACGTGGCGTTCGAAATGGTATAATTACACCAATTATATGTTGTATGTTATAACTAGAGTACGTTAATGAGGGTAATGAATTCGTTTGTACACGATATGTCACGAATAGTTGCGTACAAGTTGAGAAATGTTTTTGCTGATCAAATTTCTTATAATAATGATAACGCTGTCTAAGGCCTTAGTATTCATACTGCGAGAGGAGAAACCTGTTCAAAGGTAAAACTGTTAAACGGTTGACGATATGTGTATGAACTTATTGTCTATGCCTATTAGGTTAGGAATATAATCTAGATCTTATAATTGTTAAATAATAATTATGTTGAAATACATTATTGATTGTATTCTGTTTTGTGTGTCATAAAAATAAATAAGTATGTTTACATATTACTAAGTTGTAAGGAAATAGGTAACAAATACATTTTTATTAGAATCTACCCAGAATTCATGACCAATTGTAAAGGAGCCTACGTCATAACCCGAGCATTATTCCAGACTCCCTTCTATTACTGAGAATTTCAAGTTAGAAAACTTAATAATACTGCCGCTCCGGGGATGTAAGCCGAAACCTTCCTGAACGACAGTCGCGTTTACAAGCACTAGACGAACGAGGCGCTCATTAACATTACAAGTTGTATCAAACATGCGCCTCTCATCGACACTCAAACGGCTCGCACAAACAGATGTTACGCGTTAGGCAAAACCGACGCATCCATGTAATTTTCTTTTTGCACATTCAACTTTGTATGGGCGTAGTAATCATTTCGGACAATTTGACATTAAGTTATGACGATTCTCGGTATCGGAAAAAGTATCGAACGAGCCTCATTATTATCTTTAATTATGACAGTTCACCATATATGAATGGTTTACTCGATCGCTTCTGCGGTGCCCGCAAAAAAGCAAACGAGACCTGTCAGAGGTCTTCTATACACAGCAACTTGATATTTGACAAAAAATCTTTATCGAACATTATCTTAGATGTCATGTATGATGAGACCTGTTATGAAAATATGGCCACAGACCATTTTGGTCATTCGGAACTGACTTACGGTATACCGTGCAGCTTTCGTGTCGATTGTATACTCATACGGCGTACTTCGATATGTGGCGGACGTCAGGCAGTGGAACAGAAGTGACCGGACAAAAATAAAAGAATGATCATAGTTCCCCATAACAAACTGAGCTATTTATTTACATAGGTGATTGTTGTAATCCGTAAATTTGATGGCACAGTTAAAACATCGCGACCTCGTAAACTATTGTTTACGTATCTTTATTTCTAATCGCAATCAGATACCCAATTCAATCGATTCTCGAACGTTCGCAAGCAGGATGCAGAGAGCGAGGAGCATGTTTAATTGTGGCTATTAGAACAGATGGCTTATTCATTTGTAGAGCAGTCGGTCGTTGCGCTCATGTCGTAAACCGGCGATTCGTTCCCGTTCTGATGTTATTGTAGCGTTTTGTCTATGCTCCGCCATTTTATTGAGCCGTTTTGTCTTCTTTGCGACGCGTTCCTCACTGATACATCTTTGTTTATGTCGTTGACAAATCTATCAGTGTTCAATGTAAAAAGTCGGCGACATTTGACTATATAGTTGTGTTAAAGATACCTCCATACCTTCTCCACGCCTCAAAGAAAGCCGAGGTTTAAGAGTTAGTTGATTATCTTCTTCTCGGGCCAAGACAGAGCTTCTGTACAAAATCCTCCGGTCTGTTAAAATGCGTACCGCCGTGGCTTCTATATCTGCCTGAATTCAATGTGAGATTGTTATGATAAATGAATAAAAATGTAAAGATCTCCCAAGACGGGAAACATGATTGCATCACTCAACAAAATTCCAAAAAACTAAACGTACATTGACAAATAAACAGATTTATAATCTGCACGGGCAATGACAAGATTGCCGGTGGAACATCGCATACTAATATAGCAATACTTGAGGAAATTCTCGATCCTCTAGTCATCGTACCAGTGACTCAGAGTCTCAGAGCTTTATGAATAATAACCAGTACGTATCATACGTTACAAATTCAAGTGTATTCCGTTTTTAGGGAAGACACATTTCATACACCTTTAGCTACTATTTTTTTATGACGACCTTTTTTATCGTTTCACTGGACACGGGTTTCTCTCACAATGAGAGGTATGAGGCCTTACTCCGCCACGATGGTCAACTGCGGGTTGACAGACTTCACATGTCGTAGAGAACATTTATTTTGAGGCCTCTAAGGTGTACCGGTTTCCTTACGATATTTTCATTCACCGTTATAGCAAGTGATATTTAATATTAAAACACACATTTTGTAAAGAGGTGCCCGCCAGGATTTGAACCCGGACCTGGATTGAGAGTAGGCTCTTCCTGTTTTGCTGCTAATATAATATAATAAATTAAAGATAACAAAAATTAAAAAGTGTACGCTTGTAGAAGTAATGTCTAGCCAGATTATTTGTAATACTTGTGTAAGTTAGCTAAAAATGTATTTAATGAACATGATGAAAGGAGTTTCCGCAACTGGAAAATCGTTTAAAGATCTTGTTTGTCGAGAATTGCTTATAAGCCTATTCGCAGGTAAAAGTCGAATGGCTCATCGAGCTGGGCTTACACCAACAAGAACTACTACAACAAAAACGTTATTGGACACTGTCACTAGGAAGGCTATTTTTTTTAAAATAAATTTCAATAATATCAGTTAGCTTAATACTTCTCATTAACTTATAGTGTTTGCTGTGATTACAGTTTCATGATAATACAATGTTTTTACTAAAAAAGCACAAACACGTTATTTACCTAAATGTCTCAATTAGCGTTTTCATTGCATACGATACACCGATAAGACCACGTGAGCATTGTCAAGCTGTCAACGGTGGGCTACAGAAAGTCACTACGGGACTTGTTCAAATGTAGACGGCTTTCAACAACAGCCAGCCAGCCAATGTATGCTCGTTAATGATTGTTTGTACAAATAATGAAATTAGTTCAGTACGTTTTATCTAGATCGGACCGCAAGTGCCCAAGTCATTTTGTGGCCTCATGAGAATCATCATAGTAAAAAGTTCTAGGCTTAATAAATAAGTGAAAACCTTATGTGAAAACGTGAAAACGTTATTGCAAAATGTATTAAGACGTGGGTATCGAAGTATTGTCGAATACGATTAATATGTAAAAACTGCTTGGCGCCGTCTCGTTTGAACATGTCCAACCAAACCTATTTGAATTCAATTTTGCTTACGTGTTTGGTAAAAATAAATAAAACGAACGAAGGTATGATACGAGGCGGGTTGCGAGTTATAGGTCCCCGTGCGCTGGCGCGGTCGCTCAATTTCTCTAATTAATTAACGATCCTCTAGATAAGACACGCTGACAACCTTATTTGTGGCAAACAAATCTTTGAAGCATAAATTTTAGCGTACACATTCTAAATTTGTAAGCCTCATGCACAATATCCAGACCGCTAATTAATACCTACATTCCCATCAGATCGGCACTCGCCGGGAACTAAATAAAAATAAAACCAACAAGAGTTACATATGATTCTAAAAGCCACGCGTTGAATAAGCAAGTTTATTACGCCACCGCAATTTATTAGAACATTTTAGAGCTTAGAAAAATAAATCGACATAATTCAGCCGCGGCGTGTAGCCGGCCGGTCTCGCACTAAATATTCGTGAAAGATTCACTCCATACGAGAGCCAACAATTTACATTTGTCACATAAATAAAAGAAGCAAGCGGCCTCATTAGGCGACAGCGCGACAGCACCGCCGCGCCGCCGCCGCGGACGCCGCTACCGTGTCGCACTCCTCACCAATAACGTGTATTTGTCAGGATATTTCCACATAATTGCTCAGGACTCCGGCCTCCGCTGATTATTTTATTCGTTCTCCGCCTCGGGGTTAAAAGGGTGATCACGAAGCGGGGCATCCTGCCGCCGCCTTATAAATATGGGTGCACTTAAGGATGACAGTAGACGAGCGGACGAAATGAGTCGAAATCATCTCGCTGCACATAAAACATTTTTTTCTGCGTATTACTGTTTTATTATCTTTAGTGCTTTAGTGAGTGGCGGTCGAAAAGCGACACTTTAAAAAAATCTATTAAGAGCATAATTTATTAAAGGCTACACTATCAATACATGAACGAGTCGGTCGGTGGCGTGTCGCCCGGGTCGGCCGCTTCCAGCCGAGTACAAGCATCTCGTCAATTTGTCTCGTCTACTATCCCATATTAACATTTTCGGGGCTCCCATTTTTCACTGCAGTAAAATTATGACTTTTGTTGAGTTTGTAACCTTTTATTTCCGAAATTAAGATATGATGTTATGGTTAGGCTTTTAACGTGAACAAGGGAGTTTTTGTAACACCTCATCAACGTTCTAATGTTGGTCACAACCTCAGTATACTGTAAAACAAAATAAACTACTTTGCCTGTCTATGTCTATTTATGCGTCCTGAACCCAGCAACTACGTACCAGGATTTTTAGGAATGTGTATGCTAATATCTAAGATAGATTAAGTTGCGTAATCTATGTTAGTTTTATACACATACATAATTGTATGTGGCGATTCGTAAGGAAAATTTTGTAATGAATCGGAATAAATCCAAAAATCTGGGAACATTCCTTGCGTAATGTGTTATAGATAAAAGCTAAAGCTATAGGAATAGGTTAAATAATGTACGATGAGATCTTTTATTCAACACAGTTCTCAGAAAGATATTCATCAGGTCTATAAGTATAAAACTATGTTCTACTCAGTTATCTCAGCGAACCCTGTAAGGAACTTGGCGTGTTGACACAATATCATCGATCATCATATATCATCTGTAATATACGAGCATAGAACTTATATGATTAACCGACAATAACAAAAAAACTGTCAAAAGCGTACATGAAATGTCAAATGGTTTCATATGTCAATCTTTTAACAAGTAGTATCTAATGTATTATAATTGACATTAATATTGGATCAAAATGATGGGGTGCATGAAAGGAACCTCCCCGGGCGGTGACTATGTCTGAGTATGAACAAACACAGCCCGGCGCACCCTGGACATTGCGACTAATCCTTTCACCGCGATGGCTGATCACTCACGATCAGCTATCGACTCGACGAAGAAGAAGATCGAAATGATCTCTTTCTTTCCCGTAGTATAACTTCAGGGCAGTAGAAAAAGATACCATATATATCAACAATTGTAGTAAAGCGGCGATAGCCTAGTGGTTCAGCATCCAACCTCCTATTCGGGGGGTCCTGAGTTCAAATCCTAGATACTCAATTACGGCCTTAAATAGAAAAAATGTAAAGGGATATATTTTCAGCGTTGCCAATCCCTAGTCTTCTTTTTATCCAGTTTTAATCAATTTGCCTAAGATAAAGATAACTCTGGGAACCTTTTATAAAGGAGAATACACTTTTAAAAGTGCTTAATTTTTTTTTCACTAAAGTTTTTTTTTCCCGTCAACCACAGCCAGGGTATAGCCGATGAGGGACAACGAAAACAACGTATCTACTTTATAACGTATAAACCAATTCGCATTTGATTTTGAACATTTGCAACTGCGCTGTTTCACGTTGATTAATTATTAAACAGTCCCCATAAACGGGCAGCGTGAACCAATTCCCACAATTACATTGACATGAAATAAAAACGGCGACGCGACGCCATGGGCACACCATTGTCATTACTAAAATAAATCAACAAGTAACAACTAATAAAATATTCTTCATACACGGTAACGGTCGTGCAATACAGAGACCGGCCGCCGGTTCTGTGAAGTCGTTTGGAAAGCAGGCTGTGATTTGCAAGGTCACGCGTATAACACGGATGTTCCCGATATTGAAATGTACAGACGTGCTTTATTCACCTACATATCAACATATGCAATTTGAAAAGATCCCAGCCAAGACACTGGCACGTTATGAAAATAAACCTTACGCGCCCGCCGGAAGCCACCATTTCACTTGGAGAAAATTCTCTATTCGAATGTTGCCCAATGCGACAGTAGTATGAGAAACAAATACTCATATTGAATACGAAGCAGACGAACGGTACGACACACAGTATGGTAAATTCCGTATTGCGAATTATTAAATTATTTATGCCGCATATCGCGGTGTGCCGGCCGCCGATCGCTGAACCACAATATCGGGAATCCCTGTTCGCTGCTAATGCAATAATTTGGCGTATTTTGCAATCGCGTATTGAATATTGAATAGTTGGTAAATAGTTTATGTTCTCGCCGAGGATTTCAGAGTACGTGATCCGGCGCGCCGCTCGTTGTGAAATTGTACAACGCACGAACAACATACGTTAACAAGTGGCCGTTTCGAATAAAATTTTATGTTCTCGTTGTGTTTAGATTTATATCAGATACGCGATGGATCACTTGATCTATTTCGCCGCATCGCTCTTAGACGCTTCCAGTGCGCGGGCAATAAACTCGTCACTTCGCTGTCCGTAGCTCGCTGTCGTTCGCTTCTTTACCCTACTTTACGCTGAAACTGAAACATCTCATGAAATTACTGTCTACGTCTTGTCATTTGAACTTCAAATGTTCAGTTACAAATGCATTCAGTTACAAAAACATGTGTTACCTATGTAAATTAGCCAAATGTAGTTATGATCTTTTTTTACATGATGCTTTTACAGGATGGAATGATTTTAAGTACCAAGTTTATGGGACCTTGCCTTTCAGTGTCCTTTTGCATACTGCTTTCCACTGATATCCTAAATCATTGAAATCATTTAAGATACTGAAAACATTACCGTCATTCTTGACATGTAAACCTCTTCTTACATTTCATTCCCTTTCTCGGTATCATTAATTCTTCGTCTATATGAATACAATACATATTCATAATATACGAGCGCATTAGCAATGTAAGTGACCGCTCAGTAGGGCAACCTACCTATTTCTCTTTACACTCGTTCTCTAAATCTCTACCCATAGGTTGTTTGGCAGAGATCCACGTTTAGCTGCAACACTATCTTTTGTGCGTTTTAAACTTGCAACAGTGTTTTGTTTATTTCCACCTAAACTGTGATTAAATAGTTGGCTATATACTTCTTTATATTGAGTGTACGTTACAATAAATATAAATACTCGACAAAATGTATTCCTGTCAAAATCTATTCATCAGAATTGTTAAAGTAACATGTACAAATCTGTTACAAGATCAAACAAAACTTCTGCTGTTTAAGTGCGGTAGATAACGAAACAAAAGAAATTGAGAACACGGGTATAGTTTGGAACACGCCAACGATTCTTAATAAATATTGTACTAGCGTTATAGTTTCCGAAACGTATTCAGGCATTGGCTTGCCAACAAGTTATTGTGTGGAATATAAATATCGAATACAAGTTTTATTGCGAACAGGCACGACATGGCACTCCGATGAGTTAGTTTAAGTAGAATGATGACGGAATAGGCCCGACGTGTTCGATAGTTTCGCGCTGACTATTTTACAAATCAACGGGTTTTTGATCGTGTTTCGAGCTTTGAAATGCAACATTAATTTTGATCGACGTTTGAATTGATTTGTTCCAATTTGATATACAAGTAGTAAAGTTTGGAGTTATTGCTTACCTACATGTTGAAAAATTTACTCTATGCTATGCCATTCTAATAACATAAAAGTATACTGGTATAACTATTTTTGATAGTGTCTATATGCTTTGCTATGTAAAACTTATTAGAAAACGAAATTTACAAGATATTTGTTGATAACTACTTAAATGTTGAATAGAATTCGCAATTGATACAAACCATCGATTCTTCATCTTAAAAGTCTACACGTATTTGGCTCTAGTTACAAATAATAAAAGACGAAAAACTGCCCACACGAACTGAATAACAAAACGGTCGGTTGGTCAACATTTCAAAAATAAGAATAATATCTACTTAACACGCCGACACAGTAACAAATACCTTCTTTCTCGAACGTAGCCCTAACAAGGCAAGGGAGCGTTGCGTGCTGAAGCGCAGACGAAATAGAAATGATTTAATTTGGCCGAGGAGGTCTGGAACGAGGGAGACTAACTGCGGTGTACCACCGCCATCGTTTGTCATCACCGCATCGCGTGACACCGTGGTGTTGACTTAATGGAGTGCTCGTGAACAAATTCAAAACATGCCTCCTGATACGGCTAAACTATCGCTGTGTATTATATCAGCGATTTATACCGGGAACCAATTTTCTTCGCCCTTCATGACGCTGTTCACGAAACTGATTGAGTGATGTCATTCGGTCGATTTATTTACGTGCTAACTAGTATCTTTGTGTAGTGCCGTTCAGTGTCTTAGATTTTACTTTGTTGTTTATTATTCTCCTTTATTGATAGCAATAGTGTAGTTGAGCCCCACGTTTCACCAGTTACATTTACGTCCCGTAATGGAATAAGTGGTGGTGGCGATAAATATAATTTTTTGATAATAATAATAATTTAACTAGCATTGTAGTGCACTTCAAACTTTTTAGTTTTGATTCTTTATTTTTCTCCTGATAACTTCAAGTTATGCTGTTTCAGGAGAATTCAGCTAAAATTTCACTTGGAATTAGGTACTCGAAAATACGTGTTGTTGGGTACCGTGACGTCGGATTCCAAAGAAAAAAACAAGCAATAAATTTATTTGGCTCTGTCAAGTATTAACAATGGATTATTCGCATTATCTTTGCTAATCAGCAAACAAATTTCAAGAAAATGTCTCTGCCAAATAGAATACGAATATCGAGACGTACAAAAATAAAATATCGTGGGGTCTTCCAAAGTTAACCCCAGGGGGACTGGGGATCGTAATTGAAAAATAAAAGGCTGTAATAATAGAATTTACATTACGTGCTCTTCAATGACAAATTTTGCCGTCTGCCTGCTTTTGTCAGGAGAGACATTGACATGCTTGTCCCTACAATTTTCACAACGGTACGTCGATTTGCACAAATAATTTAATGTTTTAGACATACATATGTACGTGAACGTTTATAATTTATTAGTTAATTTTAAAATAAATGTTTAATTATTATAACTAGACTGCCTCGTATATGCCAAAATGACCAGTATTGGTTGCACTGCCAATCGAGTGGTCCTGGGTTCTAATCCTGTGTGGAGCACTATTGGATTTATCTAATTAAGATTGTCTAGTAGTGACTCGGAGTCTAGATATATGTCCGGTGTATGGCA
>DWTR01000271.1:0-10259 GCA_018244935.1 Ardaris minthe | reverse complement strand
ATTAATAAAACTTATACTAAAGGTAGTAGATAATTAATGTTAAGGTGGTATCTTATTAAAAAGGAATATTGGTAAAGGTAGTACTTAATTACATATTAAAGTAGTAGTAAATTAAAATATTTTGATAAAATAGGTAGTACTTAATTATAAAATAGGTAGTACCTATTTTATTGAAAAGGTAGTAAATAATTAAAATAAAATAGATTAAATTAAAATATTTGTTGTAATAGCGTATTTTGGAGAAACTATAAGGTAGTAAATAAATAAGTTATAAGGTAGTATACAATTAAAATTTGGGTAGTGAGTAATTGAATTTTAATTATAAATAAGGTAGTAGACAATTTAACTCTTAGGTAGTATCTATTTAAGTGATAAACATATAAAAGGTAGTAGATAATATTTTCCTTGGTAGTACATAATTAGTATATAAAGGTAGTAGATAATTAAATAGAAGGTAGTACATAATTGATAAACTTGATTATTTTAGGTAGTATTTAATTAGTTCGTGGGTAGTAAGTAATTAAAATGTAGTTGATTCGAAGGATTAATTTTGATAATGTGATGTTGTAGGAAGCTGCAATAGTTGATTAAATTACATCTTTACTTTTATTTGAAACTAGTCTAATATTTTAGGCAAAATAAAAAACTTAGAAAAGAGAACTGCCATTCTCATTCTAAGTTAGATTACTTTTTTACGGTTCTTGAGCAGAACTGCTATTTATCTATATTTTCAATACACTGATAATAGCAATTTTTCTCAAAAAAATCAAGGTAAAAAGGCTTATTTCGTATACTCTTTTTTAATAATGAGCCTTTTTTAATCAATTTTTAAGAACCGATTCATCAAAAAGGGATGAGTGGGTTCTTTTTTAGGTTTAAGAAGGGAGGATATCAGGATGTCGCAAGCAGAAAAACTAATTGAATTGATTGTCAAGAATGGGCTAACAACTTACAAAACTAAAAACAGTCGTCATAAGTATATTCAAGATACACCAGTTGTTAAAGACAAACAGGGTGTTGTTTTTGGGTTTCGTAGTAAAGAGCATATGACTGCATCACGTGGTTTTATTATGAGTTCGTTGGAAAGCGTTCTTGAGAATCAAGAAAAATTAACACATTGGACTCCTAATATTTTCTCATACGGTGGTTATAATAAACAATGTGTTTATGGCCACTCTGAAGATAATTTAATTCGTTTGAATTGCTTTGTTTTAGATGTTGATACTAACAACCCTAACTTTTTAAATGACTTGATGATGGCAAGTATTGATACAGACGAACTACTACCAACAGCTATTTTAAAAACACCTAAAGGCTACCACGTTTACTACGTGCTGGAAGAACCGATGTTTGTTTCATCTGCCAATAATTATAAATCATTAAACGTGGCTAAGTTGATTTCAAGCAACTTACGACGTTCTTTTGCTGAACAGTTGCCAGGTATTGATGTTACTTGCAATCATTTCGGTATCTTTAGAATGCCAACGAAACAAAATCTCATTCATTTTGAGCCAAACTTTGTCTATTCATTTAAGCAGCTTATGAATTGGTCAATGAAATACCAGGACAAAATTAGTTTTGAGTTCACTTTAGATTTAAAGAAAAAGGCTAAAACAGTTAGACAAGTGGATGAATCTTGGTACAGAGAATTAATGAATACAGCTAAAATCAGAGGTAACAAGGGCGAAATAGGGCGAAATAACACTATTTTTACCTGTTCTTTGGCTTGCTATTCAAGTGGTTTGTCTTTTGAAGAGTGCTACGACGAAATGGATCAATTTAATTCAGAATTGAAAGATTTGAATGGTCATTCAGCCAGTTTAAAAGATTCTGAAGTCGTAAAAATTATAAGGTCTGCGTACAGTGGAAAATATACTGGAGCAAGTAAAGAGTTCATTCAAGAATTGCTTAGTTTGTATACTGGTTCAACTTATAATCCTAGCGTGCGTCAGAATGGCCGTGTGGCACGTGAAAAATGGGTAAAACACGCAAAACCTAGAGAAGAAAGACTAAAATCTCACTACAAAGAATGGGCTGAAGATTTAATTAACTACATCAACGAAAAAACATCTTCCGCAAGACCATATATTCAAACAGACCGAGAAACAATTTGTAAAGCTCTTGGTATGCCTGAAAGCTCTTATAAAGATTTAATGCGTCAACTGAAGAAAGAAAAACGTCTTTACGTTGAATCAAAACGTGGACGTAATGGCTATACAAAATTAGCGACTAAAAAATCTATGGCTGTGACACTAAAAAATAAAAAGCAATTCCTGTTTAATCACTATATGGACGTTCTGAAGCGTTACTTTGAGGATAGCCCTATGCTAGTTCGTTTTGCCAAAAACATTGAATTTAAAGAGACAAGAGACAACTCAGAAATCCTTTTATTTGAGGGAGTTACTTAATATTTTTAAATGGACGAACTGCCTATAACATAATTCTAGAATCCTGTTTGTTGGTTTTAGGTGTTTAGAAAATATATTTATAAAGAGTGAGCCGGTTGCTTTAGCAACATTTTTTTAGGCGAGAGTTTTCTTTAGAAAACGGCTGGTGTACCAGGTAGCAGAATGCTACAAGCGAGACTTTAGGCTCGTTATGTCTTTTAGTGAAGTAGCGTTTACTTTAGGATGAGGTTGGAAGTATTGAGGAATATTTTACTTTATGTTATTAAAGTTGGTTGTTTTTTTGTTATTTTGTTGCGTGTTGTTTTAAAATTTAATAATTTTGGCTATGGTTAATCTTTTTGTTTAAAAATGATTAAATATTTAAGAAATAGGAAAAAAAGAACACGAATTATATTGTTTTTGATTAACTATTAACGAATTTTTCCGATACTAATTAAGGAGCAGTGAACTTAGCGATTAAGAGACACTTAAAAAACTTTTGTTATTTGAGTGCTTGACTTTAAAAATGTGGTAGGTTATCTTGTAAACAGGTAATGATTTTGTCGAACTATAAAATTATACAAAAAAAGAGCCCTACCAAAGTCTCGTCGTTGAAGATGTCTAGTAACATCTTCAAGAGTCATTGACAATGATAGGTTCCAGTTAAGACTAAAACACAAACTGTCTAAACGGAGTTGCTCTTTGATGTTGCAGTTTATAGCCACAACAATTAATAGTATAACAGATTGACACTTTTTATGTGTATTTTTTCTTTGTATTGATATTCAAGGATTAATGAACATGTGAAAGATGTATCTAATCTATTTTTGTTGAGGTATAAGCAGTGTCAGAGGGAGAATTCACGTTTTAGTGGGTTCTCCCTCTTTTTTGTTTTATTTTCGCTAATTCAAGCCTAGAAAGGAACTAGTGATATGAGTGGCAAAGGGATTAACTATTTCTTGTGAACAGCTTCATCATGTGACAACGGATGTTAAATTATTCAATGGTCAAGTATGGGAAATTAGAAAAGGTGGAATAGCTTTTCGGTTTACAACTCATTTTGTAAATGGAAATCGTTCGAAACGTATTTATTTCGAATCATCAAAATTAGAAGATATTTTTTCTAAGATAAAAATCCTATATGACAAAAAAGGACGCGAAGTTGCTTCTCGTTTAAATGAAAACAGCCGATTGTTAACGACACGTCACAACAAAGTTTGGTCTTACGCAAAAAAAGAGCAAAAACAAATAGATCAGGCGTCTATGTTGTATGTGCTGGTTGAAGCAATTAGATATAAAGAATACAAAGAAACCATTCAAAATTATTGGGAAATGAACGAAAAACAAATGAAATAATGGTAGCAAACAATTGTGTTTGTTACTTGGATATGTTGCTTAGTGTATGAAATTTTAGACTTTTTTTGTTTGCTAAATTCATTAGCAAACTTAGTTGTAAAGCGTTAATGACAAATGCTTACAACGCCTAATTGAATATTAGTCGGGTTTTAGAACGCCCCTTTAAGCTTATCAGCACGGCTACTAAAGAGCTTATCGTAACCAGCAAACAAATAAGACTGGTGTCTGCCGAAAACATAGAAGGATTTGCCATGACCTATCATGATTGAATTGATAAGGAGCAAATATTCTGCCTTCTTAGGAGTTAGATTTCTCCGATTGTAAAAATCTTGCGAATGTATTTAGTTCTAACTTTTCTAATTTAGTAAACAAAAGGTGTCTAATAGACAACATACAAAAGTATAAAATGTTGAAAGGAGAGAGTTTTTATAAATAGTCAAAATAATTGTAAAACTCTGTTTTTGACAGTTGGAAAAGAAGTAACGTTAACTTTTACAAGAAAGAAAAAAAAGTTAGATCGCTTAGTATCAGTTAATTTAAGCGTTAATAAACTCTATGAACTTATGAATAATGGGTTAGTAGATAAAGATGGCTTTTTAGAAATCAGTAGAGTATCACTGTTAACACGTAGTAACTTTAAAACAACTGTTGTGATTGATAACGTGAAAACAAAGGCTAACTGTGAAGGGAAAGATATTTTTTTAGATGGTGATTTCCAGTTATTTGTTGAAGAATCGCAATATATAAGCAGGGATGATTTATATGTTTTAAGTAGAAAAAATAGACAAACTTATGAAAAGGAGTTAAGACCATGAATTTAACAGGATTTGTTATTGTTTATCTAGTGGCTTATGCAGTAAGTAGAGTAATTTATAAGAAGTATATCGCTAAGAAAAAGATTGAGAAATAAGCATTAATAGATGATAATACTATTGTGACGTTGTTATTTATATTAATTAGAATAATGCTGTTAAACGTTATTCTAAGATAATTAGAACTAATTAATTTTGTTACTTAACTAAAAAATAGGAGTGAGTGAGTTGAAAAGATTTGGTAATTTAGGAACTCGAAAAAAAGCTTTAATAATTGGTGGTTCAGTTATAGTTCTTAGCTCTGTTGGTTTGTTTGGCTTTAAGCAGTATGATACTAATCAACGTGTAGAAGCAGCTCAAGAGCTATCGACTAAAAATATTGATTTCAAGGTAATTCAAAAAGATATTGACTCATATGTAATAGAAGATGGATATCTATCTAAGAATGTTTCAAGTGATCAATTAGAAAAAAATACTAATCAATTAAAGAAATTAAAAGAATTTTCTAAAGCTGACTATATAGATGATAATGAGCAAAAAGTATTTCTTAAAAAGGTATCAGATGCCAATCAACAAGTAGATTTAATAGCTAACAAACTTGATACTCAAAAACAACTCAATGCCTTATTCGAAGGGGAAGTAATCATTGAGAATGAAGTAAAAACTGATGGAATTGTTAAAGAAGATGTTCAATCAGTGGAGCTTGATTTGAAGGGATTTAAAACAGAAGATGATTGGTTAAAGTCAGTCAAAAAAGAAATAGAAATAGTAGGTAGTCAAATTAAGTTAAAGTCGGAAGCAACAAAATCTGTCGAAACCTTTTTTTCTCAAGATAAAGTAAAAGAAGGGGTTACTCGTAAACAATATGATAAAGCAGTTAAACAAGTAAATGCAGTTAAAAACCAAAAAGTACAAGAAAAACTAAAACTGAAACTATCAGAAGTTGACAAGGAGTTAAATCGTTTAGATAAAGTTGCGAAAGAAAAAGTAGAAAAAGAAGCAAAAAAAACTGGCGGAACAGTAGAGAAAACAGAAGATGGTTCTTATACAGTTGTTCCACCCAAAACAGAAAATAATCAAAATAGTAGTTCTGTAGCTACACCTAGCGAAAATAATGAGACTCAAAACTATTCATCAATTGAAAATGGTTCTAATGGTCCAGTAACTAATTATTATCATGAGACATCAGGTAATAATAATAACTATTCAAGTGGCGGACAATCAACAGGAGGTATTGTATCTAGTGGTGAATCTTCAGGTAATAATAATACAGTAACAAATAGTGGGAGTAACACAAGTAATGATAATGATTATTGGTCTTATATCGGTAAAAACCCAAATACTGGCGGGGATGTATATATCGGGCAAGATGTGACAAATATTGAAGATATACCAGGTATTGAATTTGTGACTGGTAAATAGAAAAGTAGGTAGACTTTAAATGTCTACCTACTTTTTTTATTTAATAATTTCAGATGTTTTTGTAGTTTATAAAAATAAGAAAGGAGGTGAAGCTAGATGAATGAGAGGACAAAAAAATTGATGGATGATTTAGTTGATGAATGTCAAAGAGAGGGCGCTAGTTGTGTAGTTGGTGTGATTAGTGATAATTCACCTGTTGAGATAGTCACAGGGGGGAATGGCTTAGATGTAGCTATGATTTTACAGATAGGTATGAATTCAATTGTAGAAGCTACAGGTATTTCATCAGAAGTCATTGGAAATTTGATAAGTAATGGAATTAATAGTGAAGGAGTACTGGCTTATGATACGTAGGATAGAGAAAATTTTAATTGTAAGTGAGGTGTCTTGATGAAAAAATTAAGACGTTTACCTTCTTTATGGTGGCTGATAAGTTTTCTCTTTATTAGTCTATTTATTTTTCTACCACAAGAAGTGAACGCTGCGACAGGAAATAGTACGGGAAAAGCAGCGAAATATTATGGTGGTTATGAAACATCTACACCTTGGATAACTATTAATGGTATTCCAGCATTTTGTATTAATCCTGATAAACCTTGGCCAATAAATCAGTCTTATGCTGAAAGTGTTTATTATGATGTAGGAGTATATAATATTCTATATTATGCAGAACAAAAAGGGTATTTTTCAAAAGAAAGTACCTATGTTGATACTTTTGTGGCTTTAAATTGGTACTTAGGTCATAGAACCTATAAAGCTCAAATGGAAGATCCAACTGTAAAATGGTTATACAACAAGGCTAAGAATCCCGATGCTCCTAGAGGTGGCTTTGATATTCAAAATAAAGTTCAAACAGCTACCTTTAAGAGTGGAAATAGTTATCAAGAAACAGGTTGGTATAAGCCAGTAAGTAGTGGAACTGGAATTAAATATACGGTAACAGTACCTAAAAATATTACTTTGATAACAAATGATAATAAAACTTACAAATCGGGAAAAGTAACACTTAGCCAAAAACAACAATTTAAACTAAGAGCCAATGTAGATTATTCAGGAACTATTAATTTAAACGCAAATACAAATGTTTTATCAAAATATACACTATTATTTGTTCCAACTAATCCAAATGTTCAAAGATTACTTACCATTAAACCAGTAACGGACCCAGTAACAGTTCCAAATATTAAGGCAACTTTTTACAAACGTACCGCAAAAGGTAATGTGATAAAAAAAGATTATGCTACAGGAGCTAAGCTTTCAGGAGCTGAATATCAAGTAAAAAATATGACTACAGGTAAAACTTGGTCGGTTACGACTGGAAAAAATGGTTCTATTTCATGGGGTGAAGCTACTATAGGTGATAAATTACAAATCACCGAAACAAAAGCTCCCAAAAATTATATTCTTGATGCTACGCCTAAAACATTCACGGTCAAATCAGGAAATAATGATGTGACTTTTCGAAATGAAAAAATGGCAGAATTGCAGTTAAAAAAGATTCAGATTTATACGGGAAAAGCTGAAAAAGGTTTACCGATAAAGATTTATACAAAGCGGGTTCAAACAAGTACAGAAGCTAATAAATCAAGTGTAGAGATTAACGTGTATGATGCTGGTACATCAAAAAAAGTGTTATCACTACCTTATGCGATTAAAGATTTACCTGAAACTGTTGAGTCAGTTATTCCGGCTAACGTGTTAACAGTCAATCAAAAAGTAACTTACATTGCTAAAATTGAAAAGATTGATTCTAAGTCTACTTTTATTACTAAAGGTTATGAGAGTGTTGATACTGAAGGTTATTCATCTTCTGAAGCTAACTTAACAATAAAAGCTTCAGAAAAGGAAACATTTAGTTTTAAAGGTGTGGTTATGACAGAGAGGGAAGTTGGAAAAGATATTAAACGTTATTATGAAACCTTTGACATGCCAACTAATAAAATTAAAGAGCAAAAAACAGGTTATGGCTTTACACGTGATTTTACTACAACATATACAAATGATTTACAGACTAGGTCAGACTATGACTTAATTATGCAAGTTGATTCTAAGCTAATAGATACTTTTTACGAAGTATCAGCGAATGATTCAATGAGTGACGTTCGATTAGAACAAACTTTACGTAGTGATTTTGATGGAAAAGATAAGAGATCATTTCAGCTACCGCATGTTCATGTTGAGAAGAAAACAGGAAATATCTTCATGGATAAACAAGTAGAAAATAAAGATAATCGAATTCGTTATGAATTACGCGATGGTGGTCGTAAATTTTATGTACCTGTATGGGGAGCGTTAGGCGAATACGGTATAGCCTTAAAGAACGGCCAACCTGTAGGAGTAAATCAAATTAATTTTAATGTTACAGATACTATTAATATTTACGCTCAAATGGTAGCGACACAAGATTCAAAAACTAAAGAGATAGATGAGATACTTATTCAACCGATAGATTCTAAAAATGCTTTTTCTAATGGAATACCTGATAATTTTGGATATATTTCCAAAGGAAAACGGTATTTAACTGATGAAGAAAAAGAATTCTTCTATGAAAAGAAAACAAAGGAACAGGTATTAATTACTTATCAGGGAGAAAAGGGTAAAAATATTTCATCTGAAAAGGTAAATATTGGTAATTCTTATCTTATTTCAAATGAAATACCTATTAAAACTGGTTATTTCTTTGATGGTTGGCAATCATCTGTAGATGGTAAAACGTATCAAGTGGGTGATATCATCAAACCATCTGAAAATGTGACATTTACAGCCGTTTGGACGACTAAAAAAATAGCTGTTGTTTATGATGCAAATGGTGGAATAAAGTCCCCTGTGAATGAAAATTTACAGGCTGGAACAACTTATACGATTAGTAGTGATTATCCAAGTAGAGAAGGTTTTACTTTCAAAGGTTGGAAATCCTCGCTAGATGGAAAAGTTTTGCCAGCTGGTAGTGTTATGACTATTACAAAAGATTTAACGTTAACGGCCCAATGGGAAGTTATCAAGCGGATAATAACTTATGCTGATGGTCAAACAAAACAAGAAGTTACTGAAGTTCAAGGAGCTACGCACAAAATTTCAATTGCTAACCCTACTAAAGCTGGTTTTACCTTTAAAGGTTGGAAATGGGATAGATTATACAAAAAAGACGAAACGATTAAAGTAGAAAATGAAAATATTTTATTTGAAGCTGTTTGGTCAAGGAATGAAATAGCTATCACTTATATTGGAAATGAAGGTCAAAATATTCCTGATAATGATACTAGTTTTGCATTAGGAAACTATACGATTGCTAGTGATCAACCATCAAAAGTTTATTCTCATTTTGTTGGTTGGAAAAATTCAGTTGATAATAAAATTTATCAACCTAAAGAGATTATTAAAACAGGTGAAGTTGATATTCGCTTGATAGCTCAGTGGGAAGATGAAACCTCTAATATTATTTATGATTTTAACGGAGGTACTGGAAACTTCACTAATAGCAAACAATCTATAGGAAAAACATATAAAATTCCAACAGGAACGGCTACAAAATTAGGGTATTCATTAACTGGTTTTGAAAATAGCTATGATGGGAAAATTTATAAAGTTGGGGATATAATCGACGTACAAGAGGAAGATACAACATTAACGGCACAATGGGAAACAGGGCGTTATCAAGTGTCTTACGATTCACTAGGCGGAGATAAGACGCCAGATAGTGAAACAATTGGTTATAATCAATTGTTTTATGTGAGAGATATTATTCCGGCAAAAGAGGGATATCTATTTAAAGGATGGAAATCGTCACAAGACAACAAGGTTTATGTAGTAGGTAATTCATTTATTGTAACGAAAGATATTGTATTAACGGCAGTATGGGAGTTAAAACAATATACGGTCAATTACAACTTAAATGGCGGAACAGGAGCTGTAACTTCGGCTACTGTGAAACATGGTGAAAAATATACTGTTAGTGCTACGATTCCAACAAAAGAAGGCTATACATTCAAAGGTTGGAAATCCTCAATAGATAGTAAAATTTATGTATCAGGTAACCAAATTGCTGTTATGAAAGACATGGCTTTAACGGCTGAATGGGAGATTAAGAAATATTCAGTTACTTATAGTATGAATGGTGGAACAGGAACAATTACTACCGCAACAGTTAATCATGGAAGCACTCATAAAGTGAGTTCAGTTGTACCAGCTAAAACAGGCTATACATTCAAAGGTTGGCAATCATCTTCAGATAGTAGGCTCTATACATCAGGAAATGATATGACGATTAAACAAGATACAACGT
>DWTR01000270.1:0-10269 GCA_018244935.1 Ardaris minthe | reverse complement strand
GTGGGATGTGGAATTTTTCTATAAACGACGGTCCTCTGATCTGTTGGTTTTACGTTTAGAATAAGATAATATCATTTTTACCGGGCCTCTTTTTACTCTAGATTTCAATTTGAGGTTACAACTTAACGCTCTAACTAAATCTACTCGTATGTAAATACATTACTTTTTATTGTTGTAAGCTTGTTATGACTCTAAATATTATAACACATTCACTACATATTTAATCGATTTCAATCATTTCATTGTAGCCTTCAATTTTTACTATTATTTGATCAAAGAAACTCAAATTCTCGTTGTTAAAAAATAAACACATTGTTTAATCCAAGCTGATAAAAAGCTGTGCGGTTCGCAATGAAGGATTCACGTAACTTGAGAATTTATAGTACACATGCCACCTCAATCTGTGATATGCTATTGATTGAAATCTGGTTATTCACGTAATGGTCATGGTAATAGGTCAGTAAGTCCATAACTTGTAAGGCAACATCCTGTCATTCATTGCCGGTCTCTCCAAATGTGTTCAAATGTCAGAACAATTAGTACCTATAAATATCAATGTATGGCTAATTTAACTAAGTCGTCCAGATCTAGCATCAGTGACCACGCCCCATAGTTCTATAATAAATTCATCTGTGAAACCGAATTCTTGCAAGTCGCTGTTGTCTATGGCCTCGGCCAATTGCATCGAATTCATCTTGCCATCGGCTAGGTCCCACATTTGTGTTGCTAGTTCCGTGTCGTTGATTCCCATGAATGATTCTAGCAAACTGTTGATTTTTTCTATTCCAGCTTTCGATCCTTCATCGTGCTGAAAAGAAATAAATGTAAAGTTAGGCAAGTAAGTAAAATACGAAAGCCTTTCCAAAAATATTTTTATAGATGCTGCACATGTTGTAATTATTTTTTTTCCAATTTGTTGACACTTAACTCCCTCAAAGACTACATCAAGACAATTCCTACATTTCGAATGACAATTGAAGAAAAAACCAGTCCAAGGCAACATTGTTTTAACGGTACCGTGAAAGTAAGAACGAGTGAAGAAAGAAGTGACTTCTTAATCACGACTAAACTGACGGTGACATAATTAATGAAACTGAGTAAATCAAGAGAGTAATATCGCAGAAGGCATACCGTAATGTGTGTGAAATTCTACACTAACATGTAATCATTGGGCCAATACTAACGCGGTACTTAACACAGTATGACTCAGCAGTAGTCTTGGTATAGCGATGATATATATATTTTACTCAGAAAATAAATCACGATCGATTAAGCATTTTAAAATGTAAGCATTTAAAAATTTTACAACGCTACTAAAGTAACTTTTTTAGTTTGATTATCTTCTGTCAGGTGTATTATGGCAGAGATTACAGGAAGAATATCGACAAGCGATATATTATCGACGAGTTTTTCAGAAACGTCTACTATTTTAGCCAAAAGCAACCAAGGAGTAGAGTTTAGTAACACAGAATGAATCAAAGAAATTGGTTTATAAAACTTGCAAACGTTATTGTAAAATATTGAAGCGTTGATTAACTTAAACTCTTATTTTACAATACAATACTTTTTTTGTTAAAATTTACTCATGCCTGTGTGCTATGAGTCATACGGATATCGTGACGCATGCTGACTACAGTCATTCGAAATGTCCCCTTAAATCCAAACACAATATTTTTTGTAAGTAAAAATATACCTCATTTTCTATAGTGGCTTGACCGTTCGCTTTAAATCGAAGGGTTTCTTTTCCCGAGCCATAATTCTGTTTCCTTCCGGACCTCGCGCTGCTCGTCTTTGGCCCAATACTTCCAAATCCGCTTTTCAAAGGCTCCACGAGTCTAATGGTAAATGTCGTTCCTTTGGGGATTTCCTTTAATATTTTTGCTACTTCGTAGTGTCTTTTTCCGACCATATTTTCATCATCTAGTTTCTCGATGTGATCACCAACCTAGAAATAAAAATCGAACAATTAATAGGCTAATAGCTTGTTTCCCGTTAAAATCTTAACAAGGGGAATGACCGGATGGACCGACTAATTGAGATAATGTGGCAAAGGCTCATTCGTTGTTATACACTTATTTACCTCGATGTGTGGTATCCTCGACACTATGGAGCCCTCTTTTATTCTCTTTATAAAAGCGTACCCAGCGCCGTTGTCTGTTATGGTCAAACCTAAGGCGTCCTCAGTCTTGAGGATCTCTATTTCTTTGGGTCGACCTTTTCGGTGTGCAAATATGAAGTCTTCTAATCCTATTTGCCCGCCGAGTAGTTTTTTCATATCCACCTTGTGAGTGTTCAGGGTGCAGAACAAAATCTGAAACCACAGAAATGCAGGATCATTGGCAAACAAATCGATGTTCGCGACAAGGTCTTCCACACCCCTTGCGTGACTTATTAGCATTATATTCCCCACGGCGCTATTAGTCGGCAGATTTATTTTCAAGGTGCGGAAAATATTAGTACTTTTTTTAAACTAAAGAAATAATTTCAAAAATACATGGTCCTAAAAATACAAATATAACTAAAACACAAATATGTTTTTTATAGAATTATTATGGTCATAAAAAAACAAAATATTGACCTTTTTTAGATAAGAATAATTTCGCCTATTTTTAAAAAGAAAACCAAGTACCCATCACTAGGTTAGGTTGAAAAAAAATCTATACGTTTTACTATTAAAGCATAAACAGGAATAATCTATTAAATAGTAAATTAAATAAAGATATAATACTAACAAATCTAATTTTAACATACATTGTAAATCCGTACAGAGAGGAAGTTATTTAAAAGACAGCAAGGACATTTTGATTTAATGATTCTTTATTGTCACATAACTTATTGTCACATAACTTACGATACGAAACAATCAAAACTATCCCACGATACTTATTGACGCGTGCTTCGCATACGTTAGTTACGTGGAATCAGTTTACGTCCTTATTACCATCCAGTCAGTTATCTAGCATTATAACATAAAATATCCTATTAATTTAATTGAACCATATACCTACATATAGGTAAACTTTTGTAATTTAATTATTATTTTAGCATTACATCAGGGCCCTTACGGGGTAGGCCGAGAGCACCTAGTGCCAAGTATCTCCATATTTACCGACCTGTAGTGCTTCTTATGTCTCCTTTTATAGCTGATAAGTAGTATTTAATGATTACTGTTAAATATATCCACACCGAGAGACTTGTTTTTGTACTATAGATTAAACATTATCTTAATCAAAACGTAACATAAAACATAACATATTTTGTTAGTTGACTGACTTTATTATACTATCCGCTTGTGGGACCATACTCATATGAACATGAATAATTTAATAATAGACATTGGAGGTAGTGTCATGTTGAATAGAACTACACATTCATTATATCACACACTGATGTATGTTTTGTAAATTAATGTTACTATAGTTTCTAGTTTATATACTTTAACGAGGTGCCCTACCAAGCTATGAACTTTGATATTTCCCTACGATATTACACCGTCTTCGACCCCTGGATTTGGAGCGATTTATGATCGATGTCCATGTCGCCTAAATTCTGGTGTTAACGCTTTCCACACGAACACTCTTTATTAAATGAACGATTGCATTGCTATTTGACATTTTTAAAGTCACCTTCACTATCACAAACAGCGCATACTTTAAACAATCAGGCTACCTACTTACTTCTTATCTAATGAATACAATATATGTATGTAGTTAGGTATACGTGTTGACTGCATTGGAGAAAGATAAGTGCTTATTTTTACACAAACTAATAGCCAGATCCCTTTGAAAAATACTTTATACTCACGCTTTATTAAATAAACGAAATAATAAATGTAATACGAGGTATGTATTTAATGAAAGCATTTAGGCAATTTTTACTATACTCAGATACGTTATATAAAGTTGATGCGCTTTGTACGTTACACAGCGTTTACTCTTTTAGATTTTAGTGCCAGTGACGCAATAACATCCGTGACCACGTGTAGCGGATTAAACGGGACAGTAATATGCGGATAATGGATAGAGTAGGTGAGTTACAACAACACTTTCTCTATTCTATCCTTAAAAAAAAAAAGAGATTTGTAAAGTGCAAATGCGTATTACGTCAATTTTAATGGTCACTTGGGCGCAAGCCCGGTCCTTGACCCACGCACACTGGGTCGTCGACGTTACCGTACGTACAATCGCACCAATGTGTTACAGCCCGAGTGTATCTGCAAAGCGTGCTGGCGCTGATATGACACGAGAGCGAGACTGCGCCCCTGGGCCGATCCATTTCCTGGCCACTCAACCATGCGCGCTTCCGCAGTGACACTTTTTGAACCCAGTTACATAAAATGAATAACAAGCTCTGTGGTATACACGCTTCGTACTCGTATATGGTAATATTTGAAACCAGTGGTTTAGCGAAAGTCTACGCACCTAAGAGAAACGTGATATAATGCAGATGTCCGGCGAACCTGACCCAGATTTATTTACATTGTCGCCTCTGTAGAGCAGGTACGGCCATAACATTTTCGATACTAAAGAAATACCAAAAACTCGTCACCGCGCCATTTTGCTGGTGACCTTTGCCGCTCGCCCGTTACACAGTCTCGTTTCACGGACACTCATTGTAACGCAATATTATACCTAGGTTGATAACGATACTAACACAATGGGCCTTTAGATTTGTTTAGAGTATAAATATAGCGTTGTGATGTAAATTAGAAAGAATAAATGCTTGCACTATATAAATACACTATTTATTCGAATTACTTATTTACCTGTTTTGGTTTGTTTTGGTTGATGATATTGATGGATACAGGCACCTGTAGTTGTCATAATCAATAATGTCATGCATGTCATAATCAATCAACACAGCCAAATAATTACAGGAAGTCCAAGACTCTCATCTTGACTAAATAGATCAGATACTAGGTGACGGGGTAGACAGAAGGCTCCGAATATCTCACATCGTCATAAAGATAGTTTGTCATTGTCATAACGATATAATAGTACAATATTTCCGTTTGTTACATTAAATCCGTTTTAAGATATTGCAATCAAGATATCATTCACATCCGCAAGCAGAGTACATCTCCCCGATAAGACAGTTAAGACGAATCAACCTGAAGTAATGAAATTGTAAAAATTGTAAATCACACTTGTAATCCCCCATAAGATAGACAGAGGAGTGTAGTACACTCCCACGTTACATCAGTTACGTTTCCGTCACATCGTGGAATAGATGTTGAGCCTATTGACATACACCGGACACAAATCCTGATTCCGAGCCACTACTCTAAAATCTAAATTGGAAAAGCCAATAGTGCCTGATCCGGAATTTGTACCCAGGACCTCCCAATCAGCAGTAGCGCTTGCAACCAAAACGACCAACGAGTCAGTCAAACTATAAGCCTGAGGTCAATAAACACAGTATTACAACAAACATATACATACGTGGCAAAGAGACTCACCAGGGATTTATTTCGGCTTTACCAATAGGGATTTCTAATTTGAAGTGGAGTTCCTACTTTCAACTTTGTTCAAGGGTTTAAAAAGTATGAAAAATACTGTTTCGATTATCTGCATTAAAAATATAGATTTAATTCCATATTTCATAATTAAAAAAATTATGATTTAGATTTCCTTGTGCTGAAAGCGTTTAATTGGTAGTCCAGTAATTTCAGACGACTATAATGTTAAGACAGAGGTAATAAAAAAAAGGCTTACAACGTCTCTGCAACGACAAAAATTTTTGCACGTGTAAAATCATTACAGGAAGATTGATAATGACATTGACTCTTAAGAGATTTAACTATGAAATTCTGTGTAAGTATACTATAATTTTTAGTTTTAAACGCATAAATCACAAGTGTGTTTATTTGCATATTTTATATTATTTGAACAAAAATATATGCACATGTAAAGTTTTTAAATAGAAGAAATGTTATGTTAAAGTAGAATTGAAATTGAAAAGGATGGTTTCCTTTAGTAATAAAGTAATTTAAAGTTAAAAAAGGAAAACCTACAGGTAGAAGCTGTGAGTGAATAACAATTAACGTTTCACTTTAATTTGTGTACTTATATATATACAAACACAAATACGAAAAGAAACACACACACTTGAAACTCGAAACTCTCCGTACGGCAAACCGGCATAACAAGCGTTGTACAAAATAGTTCGAAGCTGATAAATACTTCAACATTCATAGAAAAATCCTGTATAAAGGGTCTTACATTAAAGTCGTTTAAACAACTGAAATACATGCGAATAAGAATGGATGCAGACGCTAAGGGAAATGAAGACACCCTTATACTAATCAAATCGGTTAGATACCAGTAGACATGGAGTCAGCCGGATTCAGTATGAATAGAATGATGCATGTAGAAAAGTAAGTCAAACAAGTAAGATATATAATATAAGCACATTTAGATACCAGCAATTGCGTTTTCGCGGTAGTAATATAAAAAAATGCAATTAATTTCAAACTTCATAATGCTTAATTTGCGTCTAATTACATTTGAAATTGTGGAGATTTCGAATCCGGATCGAATTTTGAGAACTGATTCTTGGTAAATATCTACGTAGTATTAGAGCAAAATTGAACTCAAAGACACAAATGTGTAGAAGAAATGAACATGGCTATCGAAGAAATAGAAAACGAATACCTTTTTATGTTGATTTTTTATGATTATCTACCATTAGGTTTGCTGATACCATAGAGTCCATACATAAACTAAGGTTTGCGCAATAAAACGTTCTTTCCATGTACTAATTTTCATCAAAACCGCTCAGCGCGTTTTTGAGTTATAAAAGGACATACAGACAGATATATAGTTGAAGGTCGAGCTCATTAGCATGCTTTTGAAGTGGCCTATGTCCCTATGTGACCTAGCGTGATGATATAAAAATAATGTTAATAAAGGTATCATTTAACACGGTTCTAAAGTAGTCAACAAGCTCGTATAGACGGAAGTATTTGCAGTTATCTACATAGAATCTTAATATGATTGGTAGCTAGTATTTCCTGGGTCTTTATGTAGCACGCGACGCACGGACAATTATAGTTATATATTTATACATCAAATTTATTGCGACCTATATTTAGTTCATACATACGATACACGTTTCGTATGTCGAAAAATATTTTTTAATACATGATTAAATCGACGATGTATTACATAATTTCTGTATATTAAATTAAACTATTATAAATCCGAACCTTTCAATGTTTGACTCAATATTTGGCTTTAGAGAGAGTTGCCTCCAACGTTTTAGTAAAAAAAAGAACTTTTTCACATTAATACATTGCCATGACTGGCACTAGAGTTGCATTAATAGACAGCAGAGAAGAATGCACCTAAGTGTTCCCCAGATAATGACAATGATAATGAAATAATGAAATACGATAAACGAGATATGGACTCACCCATGAAAGAAATGTAAACGGCTCATATTATCCTATTGTAAATGCCGCAACCACTCGGCCAATCGCCGTTAAACCATGTGGTTGTATAGATTTGTTCAATGAAAGGACTGGCCGTGCAAATAAACGCCTATTTCAACCAGTCAGCTGTGACATTGTACACATTTGGCGCCTTTACCTTTAAAATCATATGCCAGTGTTACCGCACTGTTGTTCAGCAAACAGTTAAGTAATAAAACGTAATCAATTCCGTAAAACCCATTCCATGATGGGACGGAAACGTTACTGGTGAAACGCGGGAGTGTACTACACTTTTCTGATTACCTCTTCGAGGATTACAGGCGTGACGTTAGGTATACAGTTGATCATTAATTTACATTTGGAATTACACTTGTAATGAAGTAAGCACTTACTTCAATGGTGATTTAGATAAGATCTCGAAAAGGATCTGATTATCTACATTTATAAGATAATAAATTTATCGTTGTTTCGTAAAGAACATAATCGTACGAACGTACACTGCACATATATATATACAACTTTAAAAATAATCATACAATATACAAGATTAAAAACATCAATATTATATTAAAAACTATTATATCCTAACGCCAGGTCCCTTTCAGGGTAGCCAGAGTCCACCGAGTGACCTGACGTGCTTCTTGCACATTACTGTTAAAATAAAATAATAACAATTTCCCCTTCACCCGGCCATCCGATTCTAAACTTAGCAGATCCTAAGCAGATAACTGATAATTACATAATATAAATTTCTATTTTAATACATAGAACAAATTTGACTGCCTCGTTGTTCGAGTAGTCGCGACTGCTAATTGAGAGGTCCTGGGTTCGATTTTCGGGTCGTAGTAAACGTCATTACGTGATACGTGCAAGTGTACTACACTCTTCTGCCTACCTCTTCGGGGATTACAGACGTGTTGTTACGATTTTCATATTGCCTATGATAATTAAAATAGTCTTATATCTACAGATGCCCACAAATATTTATCTTGGATGAGAATTGGACTTCTAATACCCAGATTGTAGTATGGGTCCCGGACGATTAACCCAACAGGTCCGTAAATATTTATAGGAGACATAATTTTACTAAAGAATCTAAAAGAAACAACCTAATGGGGCGATTAGATTGACTGATAAAACATAAAGTTGAGTTTGCACTTTACTGAAAAATCGTCGACAGATTTTCGAGTGATAGATTTGTTGATCTTGGCGATAGCGTAGGTCATTGTAGATTGCTAAAATTATCTCACGGCCATGAAAGATAGAGAATAAACTACAGTTCAGCAGATTCAAAATCAATGCTAAAACTCTGATCCTAAATACACAAGTTTGAAAGACCATATTAAGAAAATCTAACGAATCCGAATGACTTTCCTGATAAAATATGACTGCTTCGGCTACCATAGATTACCTTTGCATATTGCAATATGGTTACATATTACATATTACATACGAAGAATGTACATGTCGTAATAAGTTTTTTGATGAAGCGGCCTAACATCTTGCCAGTATCTACTACACACTCGTATTATCTTGCATAAATTTTATATTGATGTATATATAAATCATGTAGGTAAAACAGATGTACGTATTAATAAATGTTATATTAATCTGGCACACAATTTTATTAAGCTGATATTAGAATCAACTGTATACATCTACAAACGAATAGTCATAAGTCATTGAAGTAGTACTTAGTAAAATTAACAATAACAAATAAAGTTGAAGATTTCCTGAAAGTTATACTGATACATGGTTACATAATATCATAATAATAACAATCACAATCTAATAGAACATATTATGGCTAAACCTATGGCCTAAACTTAAATCATTGAACCCGTTGTGCTACAAACCCACACACACACACATCTTCACGCCAGGTCCCTTACGGGGTAAGCAGAGAGCACTGAGTGCCAAATATCTCTATCCTTGCAGACCTGCCGCGCTTCTTCTACATTCATTACTCTCTTCATACATGCACGCCGGTTTCGGAAACTATTGACTCCCCCATCAGCCAGTATTTGGCCTATTTGGTCGATATAGGTGAGTTTTTACATTTAGAATCTTTGCCTGATAAGATAGTGAACCTTGCGCACTTGCACTACTGTGGGAATATACTGCTGTCATTCTCCCACTGATTTTTTAAACAAGGTCTGGTTTTATTATTTGATACCGGGAGACGTTCCGGTCTGTTTTATCAGAATACGTGATATTTAAACTTATAACACAACATCTCGCCAGTATATCCCCGAAGACGTAAGTCGAGGAGTGTAATACACTGCCTCAATTCATCTGTTATGTTATACGTCTCACCATGGAATACGGAGTGAACCTCCTGCCATATACCGAGCACAAAACCACACTCCGAGTTCGTACTTGGAATCTCACGTTAGAAAAACCCTAAGGATCGAAACCAGAACATCTCGAACAGCAGACGCGCTTGCAACTACCCGGCCAACGGGGCGGTCATATAATATTTAGACTTATACAACTTCTTTTATATATCCTTGACTCGTCTCACTACCAAGTCATGTTCAAGGCGCATCTTAGATTCTGTGATTATTGCGTGACTAGTTATGTTGCCTTTTTTTTCCTTGAAGTGGTTACTCTTCACGCGCTACGTATATAAGTTTATACACAAATCTACTGGTTTACGTAGAGTCGTTTATGTACGTAGTACAGTGTTGTCAATTTCTTATGAAAAATGAATCGTGTCATATCATAATATACTCACTTTATGACTCATTTATTACGTCGTGAAATTTTTTTTATTTACAGAAAAACTTTTCGATTATGTTTTTATATTAAAATGTTTTGAGTTTGATTGTAGTTAG
>DWTR01000269.1:0-10270 GCA_018244935.1 Ardaris minthe | reverse complement strand
GCAAGTGATATTTAAATTTAAAACGCACATTTTTAAGAGGTGCGCGCTAGGGGTTTGAACCCGGTCTCCCGGAGTGAAAGGCCGAATTTTTAACCACTAGGTTAATAATGCTCTCTGTGCTCTTTCCAATTCAAGAAGGTAAGTTTTAGCTGCTGTTCCCCAAGAAGAAATACATACAATAAGAAGCTAAACACTCCGCATGTGCTTTGTATGTTTGTACGAGTAAGCGATGAGTAGCAACAGTACATAATTCTTTGAAAATATAAATTAATTCCCTTAATCATGTAGTTACATAACAAGTGTTTTCATCAATTCAATTTCTCGCTAATATTTATCATCAATATTATGACACCCAAATATTTGATTTGATGTTCTGGCTAACATTGAACAGTTGCATGACATCTGTGTTGTAATTGCTTGCTTAGTGCATATTATAATTATCATATTTTATTTTATATTATTTGTCAAATGGGTCCTAATTCGTGTTCATAGGTATACTCGCATACATTCTGTTTTTTTCTATATATTGTTTGATCATGATACTCTTTTGTAATGAAAGGAACATTTAATATTCTATTAGTTTGGCATAATCGTTTATTATAAATATTTTTTTATGACAAATCATTGTGTTTTATAGCTGCACACTTGTAAAAAGATTTGCTGTTTGTTAGTTGAAGGGCTAATGCAATCAATTGATCTGTTTAAGTGGCTGGTTACGGGCCACTACGTTGGGTTATCGAATGAAGCTGATTCGACTATTATACACTTTTAATTTTTTCTGTGTTCTTTTTGTAATTTATAATATAGGTACATAGTGCATATTGTTCCTCAGAATATATACATAATATTCGCGTTTCGAACATCAAACACTTTACTTACTTTACTTTTTTTGAACACCCTCTTCCGTTTTATATGTGTCAAATCGCTTTAAGTTTTGTACATATCATTTTTCTGTATCAATTATGGTGTCCTAGAGAGTAATTGTTATTATTTTAAGTTAATATAATTTATTCACCAACATTATCATCGTCTAATTTATTTCTTAATCGATCGTATTCTGATATGAAAAGTTCGATACCTCTAAGTGTATAGACTATCTATTGAAACTGAATGAGTTGGAAACCATTTGATCGACGATAAATGGCAATTGCGGTCAATGATTCTAGAGACCAAGGACGAACCTACTTTAGAATCTTTGCAATTTTGTACATTACGAGTTTACATACAATTGACCTAGTTTTTTAGTCTGAAACATAAGCGTTGAAAATAAGTGCAATGCGGTTGTGGCAAACCGAACTCTTTGTATTTTTATATTTTTATACTTTTATTTTTTGGTAAGAATTCCGAATACTGTCATGTTCAGCTATTATTTTCAGTCTGAGATGTTACGTTGCCAAATCAAGGAATAAACCCAAAAATTAATTTATCTGGCTATTTTTCACGCATTTTACCTCTGATTCCTCGCTATCCTCTACAGCGGTGTTCCTGCAGGAGGATGTTCTCCAAAGCTTCTGACTAGATAATACGTTTGTATTGCTTTGTCCACGAGAATAATAATACATGAGGCAAAACAAATAGTACTTATATCTGTAAATACAGAATAATTGAGTACAAAATGTACTATAACCACATAGTTCGATAAAAACTTAATGAAATTCTTACTGCAAATTGCAAGGTGCTGTATGCCTTAGGCGCTTAAAGTATTACATATTTAATTACAAAACGTTATTTTATCTCACAAACCTGACATGCAGAGATCGATAAAGATTAAATTTATGTTTATTGTGAATACTTTAGATGATTATCACTTCACTAATTACTTTATTCAAAACAGTAACAGCCAAATAAATATTTAGGAACGACGCACCATTTTGATTAATCGCTATATTAAAGCTAGGTTAATTCTTAGCGGATATATAATACATATTATAAATGTACATAAATGTCGCTGGCATAGTTTCTATAGAGTAATATGGACAAAATTGTGTGAACGTATTGGTTTTTGTAAAAGTTTTTGATTATCTGCAAAATCATTCACTCTTGTGTATTTAATATCGAATGGACCTTGAAAGAAGACGCTTTATTTCGGCTCACGGGTAATTCTTCGAACAAAGAACAGATTCCAGTTAGTCGCTTCATCATCATAATCAACCTGTATCTGTCTCGATCTCCTGCTGGATATATGTAGATATACATTAGTCTATTTGTTATCAAGTGTAAAAGTCGTTGTCAAAGTGGGAGATAGCGCCCCCTCGCGACTGTTGTAGGCATTCGTCTGAGCATTGAAAATGCTACAAAAATCATACGACGTTAAGAGGATTAAAAAGAGAACGGAAAAAGGGGCGATTTTTATTCTGATGTTTTAAATTGAAACTACGTATCTTACTATTTTATATGAAACGCATGACGTGCATGCCTGAGCTGAACTATAAATGTTATTAAAATAAATAATAATAAATGTTGCTGAGGTTTTGTCTAAAGAGGTGTGTAATAGTTACCCGTTTTCCTTTAAGCCGTGCAAGTTTCATGAGTAACACATTACATGTACCGCGTCGTATGCTCATGCATATTTAAGTATTCATCAATATTGTAGCTCAAGATGCTTGTCCCGAAAGCGGTAACAACATTGTAAATATTGATAATCCTTCCCTTGTATCGTAAGTAATAGTGCAGCTGTACACTGATAGCTTAATAAGTACTCTTAGTTTATGAGAACAAAATTGTTCTATAAACTTATTATCAATGAGTATCATCGCTGTTCAATATTGGCGTTCTTATATTCAAAATTACATTATCATTTTGACTTTAAACTGTATATGTTTGCGAATATTTACAAATGCTTATGTTTTGTTACATTGAAACTTTTTCGATAAGTCGGAGTAGTTTTTATCAATACTTTCAATATCCTTAGTTGAAAATATGGTAAACATTATTTGTGAGTAATATTTCTACCATCATTGTCGTCATGGTTATCATCGTAACGTTTTCTTTCCACTGTTGAACACAGGTCTCCACCCAAAATGTGAAGTGTCTCTATTTTCTACTGTTTACGAAACACACATCCACATGTTGCTTAACGTAACTTAAGCCTAAAACAAGTGTAATCTTAACCAGTCTGCTGAAGCTATGAGTGTGATCGGTGACAGCCGTCATTTGTATCGAGCATAGTGAAGCGGAGCGCGTCGCTTCTCATGAATATTTCAGCACTCATCAATGTTCCAGCTCAAGATATCGGATTTTCCACCCGAACAGTGATATTAAGGCTTTACGTTACGTACGCGGTGTGTTCGCTCAGTAAAGCTCCTTGATTGGTATTGCAAAATGCTGAATTTGATTTCCTCTTGGTTGAATAAAGTTTTGTCGCAAATTGAAATTTTTAACAACAAGTTATGATATTTTATACCTTTTTGGGTTGTGCCTTGGGTACGACTTTTTTCGCTTTTAAGGAAATTATCGTTTACTCTAGTAATCTACATAAATTCAAAATCTTTGCGAAAATATATATTGTGTCGTATATTATTGCCGATTCCAGAAATACATTATCATATATTTAAGTAGTAACAATTTATATGTGTCATGACAAAAACCAATACATTTTAATGGGACACCGGTGTTGTTTCTCATATATTTTTATCATTATTCATTATAACGCGAGTAAAAGTAACCCGCAAATTTTTATATCATTTATCATTATCACGGCCTCCATGAGACTCCATCCATTTTTTACGTTTAGTCGTGTATTATATCCGCGTTTACAATATCCGGCAAGCAAATAATGTGCCAGAAATTTTACATTATAACATTGTAATACGAACTAGGTATTTATTTATATATTTGTAAACGGCAATCGTTTCTATATTTTATCATTTTTCAACCTCATAACAATTTATAAAGACTATTTGTTTATTCATTGGACACACTGGGAATACAGTTGTTTTGACAGATCTACGTGTTTAAAGTTAATCAATTACAAAATAATAAAAAATATGAAATTAATGTTCTCAAAGGTGTGCTGTGCTACAGAAGAAGACTGATGCGAACAAATGTATTAATTAACTGTTTTAAAAGTAGAGTATTAATAGTAGTTTAAAAAAACTTACGTGGAATTACGTAAAACGGGACAACGAACATTAAAGAATAATCATAATCAAGTAACTTCTACTCGTATGTTCGAAATATTAATGTATGCAAAACACGCTGAGTAGTTGCGGCAGGGATCTTTATACGTCAATTAAAAGTATCAGAGCGCCGCTGCATAGCTAAGTTTAAAGGGGCATATTATAAACTCCTCTTCGAGCAAGTGACGTAACTTTATTTTTTAAATCATCTACTTGTTGAAGTAGTAATACTTTTTAGAACAAATAAACGAAATTGTGTTTAAATTATGGTTATGTTTTTAGAAAGTGGTGACGGCAGAACTGCAGCCTATGCATTTTTGAAATGATTAAGATGAACTAATGACGTAATGTTTATCTGAACACAATGTTTCTTGGTTTGTAATAGCTGTAAATGTAATTTGAAATTTAATCAACTGTACTGTACACGACGAGCGTAGCTTGTTATTGAAAGGAATGCTTACATATTGACTTTATACATATATGTGTTCAAGAAAAAAGAAATTCCAATACATATTTTACGACGCAAGTGGCATATAAATTACAATTATAAATGCATGAGAGCTTTCTAGAAATGTTTAAATTGATATAATTAAATAAAAAATACTGTGGACCATAGAGGAGTTCGGACCAATTATTCTAAATATGAATTCAAATTCTAAATATAAAGACAAATTTTATTGTGACAATTAACAATTTCCTAAATGTACTTTTTATGTCATAAATGAAGAAAATCAGAATTCAGACATTTAAAGCGTTTGTAATTCTCATTTAATTGTTTTTTTTTAATGTTTCCTCAATGTATACAGAATATCAAATGAAAAAATGATAAAACAGATATACAATGATAATTTCGATGGATGCACGTGCCGTGAGGGACCAAAACCTGTTATCTTGATCGAGTATCTTCATATCAAGTCTTTTAGTATCTGTCCTATTCCGAAAGAGAGTCAGAAATCTCCTAAAATAGCGTGCCACACGCAGAGAGTCATAAATGTGGAAGCTCGTCAGGTTTCCAAGGATGTCTATTCTCTCTTTGACACTTGGTGCTGTTTGCCTACCCCGTGAGAGACTTGGTGTGTTGATGTGATAAAATAATAACTGATATTTCGCAATATCTATGTCGTTAACTCGATGAAACTAGTTTTCTTGAATTTTGCTTTTGCTTTAAGTAAATTTATTTCGCACGAACCAAACAGGTTTTATCTAGACTCATCCAATTACCTTAAAACTTTTCACGTCGGTCGAACATTTATTTATTACGTAATTATCAATCATAACTCAATGCCTTATAAAGGAACGTTTCTTTTTATCACATACAAGTAGATTGCATATTTTTTACTATTTTCATATTTTTATTTATCTCACTTGAGAGTGTACGAAATTTTATGTACATGACAATTTAGCATTGGAACGTAACATCACTACTGTAATCCCCGAAGAGGTAGACAGATGTTTGCAAAACATTTCAATTACGTGTCGCCAGTTACGTTTGCGTTCCGCTATTGAATGAGGGCTGAGCCATTTGCCAAACAACGAAATACAGACTGATTGGAAAATGTACCTAAGTTCAAAAAAATCGATATTACCCGACCCGGCATTCGAACCTAGTACGTTTCCATCATCAGTTGCGCTTGCAACCTCTTGACAAAGGAGGGAGTTAATTTAGCATAGTCAGGAATTAAAGTAGTCCAAAAGTATGTAGTTATTACTAAATGAAAGCTATTCAGATAACAATATTTATTATGACGATCTCTTCCAGATCGATTTTGGCCATGGCTACACAGTTTCTACTCAAAAGCTGTTCTGTGTAACATACAATTAAACTAATATTTTCAATTAAAAATTATTTTAAAAAAAGTTACATCACGCCTGTAATCTCCGAAGAGTTAGGCAGAGGAGTGTAATACACTCCCATATTTCACCAGTTACGTTTACGTCCCACTATGGAATAGGTGGTGAGCATATTGCCATGCACCGGGCACAATTCCAATAGCAAGTGATTTTTAAACTTAAAACGCACATTTTTAAGAGGTGCGCCCTAGGGGTTTGAACCCGGTTTTCCGGAGTGAGAGGTCGAATTTCCAATTTGTGTATAAAAACATACACAAAGGTTATCTAAGCATGAACAAAGGTGATCGGCCTGTATAGAATATACATGAATCATATGTTAGAATATAACGTACTATAATATTGTATCAAATAACGACTATTTACAACCCTTATATTGCTTTTATGTTAGGAAGCGGCTACTTCAATTTTTATACCACGACGTTAAATGATATTGACATTGCAACATTGTCCTTTTACCTGATTGTAGTACGATTCTGACGTGACATGGTCATCGGAAGTGAATTAAAGTTTCATTCTGTTATGATAGGAAACAAACAGTGCCTTTAAATTTAAAAAAAAACAGTAGTTATTTCTATAACGTCAGCTTCACGTTAATTCGTAAAGGTAGCAATGACCCTGGTTCAATTTGAGCTGGCCAGTACGGTATATAAAATATCATTATGATGTGCTACTGTCATACTGGATAAAATTTTTTCGTCAACTCTCCACAATAAATAATAGAATTATCGACAACAATACGGTTTCCTTTGTAGAACTAGAAGGTCTTCAGTAAGGATTAACATATCTGTATTTATATATGCAAGTGTTAGCAATCGGTTAGCTAGTTTGTCGCTAAAGTTTCACAAAATATCATATCAGTTCCAATAAAAGTCAGTTCCAAGTAAAAAATGTCGCTATGGAAATGTATGTATGTTAATCGATCCGTTGAATTGCTGTCGTTAATCACAATCGCCGGCGCGTGCAATATTAATTAGATGCTCGTTATCTGCACATCGCGCAGATCCCCCTCTGGCTTAAATGCGAGTAATTATTGTGACATCGCAAAAAATAATAATATATCCAGCTCTGGACTTCAATACGGCTTTTATAAGTTGTATATGAATGAATTAGAAAAGTAATATGAATGTTCTTAAAAAGCACAGAGTTAATGATAAAAATTGTGATTCTACATTCAAGTTCAGATTTAAAGATAACAGATAGTAAATATTACGTAACATTACGCCTGGAATCCTCGAAGAGGTAGGGAGAGGACCGTAGAACACTCCCACGTTTCACCAGTTACGCTTACGTCCGAATATGGAATAGGTGGTTAGCCTATTGCCATACACCGGGCACATATCCAGACTCCAAGTCACTACTAGAATAATATAAATTAAAAAAATGTCATAGTGGTTTTGAACCTCCCGATCGGCAGTCCCGCTTGCAACCGACACGACCTACGAGTAGAAATTACGAAATTTCCCGTAGAAAATTCCATTTGCCACTAGATTACTTTTCGGATGCTCCACTCCATAATTGAGAAATGAAATTATTATCACTTTATGAAACAGTATTGTCGTGTTGTGAATATAAAACATGACATTTTTTTGGAATTTGAATACGATTTGCAACAGCGATAACGTTACTTCAATCTTCATGACTCATGTAAGAGCTATACTCGAAGCTTAAAGACCATATGCTTCGTGAAGTATTGCATACTATAATATCGAAGTACTACTATGCATTTACAGGTCCCAGTTAATGGCATTCTATATTCTACGAGGGGAGATCAAAAAGTTCGCGGAATGACAGGAAAGAAGAATGAAAAGAAACATGAAACTATTTTTCTTTTTCGATATATTCGTCCGTAACTCTAATACATTTTTCAGATCTTTCATATAACTTATTTATACCATACTTAGATAGTCAGATTGCACGAAATATTTAAATTTACTAATATTACATGTAACATTTAAATATTTAATGGAATTTGTTTTGCGGCTTGTTGTGTATTTTTAACCAGCTCAATACTCATTGATCATAATCATACTTACTGTCGACGGAAAAAATGTCATTCGCGCCTACTCTTTGATGCCAATAGCATTGATTGTTTTAACGTCCCTAAGTATTATTATTATATTATTCTTTCATTTCCTACACAAACTTAGTTCAGTCTTATTCTCGGGCGGTTTTCTTAAACCCGTATGCACTTTGAGCACGTGTTTTTTCTACTGGCCTACGCTTCGGATCGAAAGGAAGTCATGAAAGTAATATTGAATTCAACACGCGCAGCTATCGAAGCGCAGGACGCAAAACTTTGAAATGTGAGTATTATCGGTGGTTTTATGAAACAATAGGTGTGTCAGACTCTATTAAGTACGATTGGATTTATGCCGTTCTATTAATTAAAACATCAAATTTTCCAACGAACTGCATCTACTTGTACTTCAGAACTCTGTCTGGCAACTCTGTCTGGCAACTCTGTCTTCAGGCAATAATGATTAAGATTCACTTCCACGAACTTATTCGGTTCGCTCACCATTCTCCTTAGGAGCCGTACAGAAGGTGCTATGAAAGGCGAAACTATCTAGAGTGCTGCACTTTATTATCCACCTTTCTCATCGCATCACTAATTACATCCAAGGAGTTCAAAATTCTTATCACTTTGAATACGTTTCAAAGTGATAAGAAGTTATCACTTTGAAACGTAGCGGTATGGTTTGTCATTCCTTTTTATTTGTTCAAGTGTCATTTTCCTTATTCACACTACATTCTGATATTAATTATTAAATATAAGAACTTTATTTCAGATATTGTTGGTACATCCATAGATTGTTAGTGTGTTAGTAACAATTGTGTTAAAGATAGGCCTAAAAGTTTCCTCATCCTTTTATTTAGTTAGTTTTGGAAACTTAAAGTACTAATGGAGACTTTAAATTTTGACCGCTTTTTATTAAGTTAAAAGCTGTTTATATTAGTGATAAAGGTTTTCGTATCATTAGTGTGTAGTTATAGAGCACAGAAGAAATCTCACATAAAATTTCTTTGGAAGTACACATATCGTTTTTAAATTACGTTAATATTAGAAGTTTAATCGCTTAAAGTACAAAGTATATTGTTATCTGACAATAGAGATTCTAGACGATAATTATTATTTTACCTTACCGCAGCATAGAACTGCAGGTGCGGGACCTATATTCACCTTTCATTCGCGTCACTAATTGCATCTCCGTCGTTGGATGCAGCGCTATTGTCAATAGCCCAACGTGGGTTTTAATGAAGCGCACTTTAAACCTTTTTAACCATAAGGAAACTCACGTAAACTAAGGTAAAGCAATTTTAAAGTTTCTTGCAATACAAAAGAAAACGCCCGAGGAAGTTTGACTGGTCTTACTTATTGTTGGTTAATTATGGTGCTCATTTTAGTAAAGTACATATTATATTTGTGTTACATTTTTATCACAATCTGTTTTCTAGATTACCGTTGTAAATGTCTCAAATCTTTTTTCAAAACAAACTAAAATTTGTTATGAATTAGAGGAAAAAAGTCTTGATATTCGTTTCTACCACGCTATTAATATACATATATAGTGAATGTGCCTTTTCTTGAAAGGTTATTTTCCATAATACACACGCTGGGAATGCGGGTTGGGGATTGCAGAGCACTCCTTCTTGCACAAGCTACATTATTGCCTGTAAAAGACCAGGACATTTAGCCTTGTCTAAGTAGGTGTATCGTGATCAGCCAGCGCCGGGCTTAATATGACAGCCTGGTATCCCAGCATGGGGTTGTGGAATGTGTTCTTTCTCCGCCCGACACGGATTATGGTGTTACTAAGCAATCGTATCCTAGGCAGCTTTATTAGTCGGAATGAAAAAATGGACTTAGTCTTTTTACTACATTCTTTAAATTGGAATACAACACTAGAAATTATAACTAGTATCGTGGTCAAAACAGATTCTATGTAATAATGCTTCAGACACGAGGTTTGGTTTAAACTATGCTTAGAAAAGAGAATTATTTAATTTTTTGGGTTACAAAAGCTGACAAAGGGGCTATCGTGCTTTCAGAGGCCCGATACTAAAATTATTCTCGTGGAGTCTCTATTTCCTTTCTAACCGATGTTTATTCTGAAGTAATACCTATATAGAATAAATTATTGGAAATTACCTAAATAACTGCATGTTATAGATTTTTCTTACATACATATATGTATATGTAAATGTACAAAAAATGTACATTTCTAAACCGTGTATTAGTTAATAGTAAAGAAAATATAAACCAATTGAAATGTAAGAATGTTTATTTATCCTTAACAATT
>DWTR01000268.1:0-10272 GCA_018244935.1 Ardaris minthe | reverse complement strand
GAAAGTATTAATTTTGACGAAGGTTTTGTAGCAAAATATGATACATTTTCTCAATACTTATGTACGTTATATTACGTGATCGTTGGTTCCCTGTAAACAACGTAACATTTAAATTTATTTTAATGTATAAGAAATATCGTGATGTCACTCCAGGTGTCCCATTGGATCTATTTATTCATCATAATAAACAATCATAACGTTAGAGTAATTTTGCTTTTCGATGTCGAATTTACATAGTCATGTTGGAAGGTTTTGGTAGAATTTAGAAACTATACGTATTTTGTTTGCGCTGTTTGGCCGGGTTGGTTTGCAAAGCCCGTGATTTAGCTCTGCAAAACAAAGGACAGTCTCCCATAGTTTCAGTGTACTGCTGGCTGAATGTTAAAAAATAAATGTAAAAATGGAATATTTTTACGTTTCAAACCTGTCAAACGTAGTAGCGAGTCAGTTATCCAACTTATATACAATAGGCATACAATTATATGTACGTACATATATTCACGTAGTATGTATGAGTAACAAAAAGGTACAAAAGTGAATTTGGTTCCGGCCTCAGGCTAATGTGGCGAAGTTTAATTGAGGCGTAAAGGAAGTGTTTATGTATATTATGTTTAATGGTTAAACTTTTGGTTCCTACATCAAAGCCTTAATACTGTTTGTATATTATTTAATTTGATATTAATTATTATTGAGTTGGCGCTACATTTATACGAAACATTGACTTACAATTGCGTAAATGTTGTTAATTATTTTACTTTATACTGTCGATGACAGCAAAAATTTAAAATATATGAATATAATTTATATTCATTTAGACATAATAAAGCTGAAAGTGTATTGGTTGGTTCGCGGTAATCTTTAGAACTACAAGTCGGGTTGAAAAACCATTGTTTTATATAAAATTCTATTGGTTACCTAGAATTATATTATAATTGTTAGCTAGTTTGAAATATTGATATTTGTAAAGTAAGTCACAAGAAAACTCGCTACCGTAAGGCTTTAAATGCGTGCGTTGGCGTAATGATTAGCAATAAGTTAAAATACAATGTACTAAATATATGGATTCTTAGAGGATGTACAAAAATCCCACGACAATATATTTCTGTTATAAATAAGTCACAGTAAGGCACGAATTTATTTAAAATTAAAATAAACTGAAAAAGATATTAAAATTTGACTGCCTTTTTGGTCGTGTTGGTTGCAAGCGCGACTACCCAATGATAGGTCCTGGGTTCAAATCCCCTCTCGGGCACTATTGTATTTTTATATGTTACATCATCTATTTACTACTCAGAGTTTGGATATGAGTCCTGTGTATGGCAATAGACTCTCCACATATTCCATAGTGGGACGTAAACATTACAGGCATGATGTTACGTATATTAAAAACGAAGAAAGTTGACGTGTCGATTAATTAAATAATAACACACACGGTAGCGTTGCTGACCCTACTTGCAAGGCGGCTGAGTGATGCGGTAGGCGGTTAAGACTGGACCTTAAATTCTACAGACCACCAACCTAGCGTGACCGGGATACGCCTATAATTCGAACCTATCTGTGACACACGAAGACGTACGGCGCGGTAAGTAAACTGAAAAATATGACTAAATATGTTGCCTATGCTGAAGTACTGTAAATTATCTATATGTGATTTTCAAATTATACGCCTGTGAAACTGCGAGACACACCTTGTTTCTTAATAAGCGTGTCATAGTCGCGCGAGTACGATTACTGACTTACGAAGTCCAGCATGAAACTGTACTAACCTCGGGTGGCTGACCTCCTGACAGTATTTAGGATCAAACCATTTCTATTTTTTATAATCATGGTGGTTCAGATGTCAGCTTAGCGAGAATAAGATTGTTTATTAATATTATAAATACGCTAATATAAAATACATATTACATTAGCTCAAAACGAGCTCTGCGGATTGCTATTGGAGAGGCTCGTAGCGACCTTATAAGAAGGGCGTGAAAAAAGCTCTCCTACAAAACCGGCGAGGCATTGGCAGTTCCTCTGGTGTTGCACGCGTCCACAGGCGACTGTGACCGCCTACCATCACGTGGCCCGGCGACCTCTTTGCTAGATTAAAGTTATACAAAAAAAGGAGTGGACTGGAATAGGCTTAGGATGATGATGTGAATAAATTACGAAATCTCAATCGATGCAATGCGCTACCGTATACATGAGTATATATCAATTTGGCCAATCATAGAGAAATATACGTACAATGTTTGTTAAAATACATCAAGTCGATTGCGAGGTCGAAGTCGAAAGCAGACTACAAAACAGACTACAAAAGGATAAGGCCACTCGTAGTATCCAGAAGGAACGTTACTTTTAAAATAAAGAAACGGGCGAATACATTCGTGGATTCTCAAAATGTTCTACGGACCTTTCACAAATGTTCACAATATTGCCTTCTTGAAACATTGAACGATCCTTACCAATTTCCCTATAATCAGAAAATACACGAATATAGAAACAAGTATTTGAATAATATAAGTTACTGGAGCTCAACGCGTTGCGTTACAGACTCGTTGACGATAATTATTTGGGAACAGGGGAACACTTTTTCTTATATGTAAATATAACAGCTGAAAGAGGTATTGAAGCATTGCGTGTATTTTAAAAGATTTTGAGCTACTTAAAGCGGTTCAATGGACTAATATTAGGTTTTCGACAACGGTACGGAGCTCTCAAGACTGTGATGCCAAAATAATAATGGACATATTTCCAGGATACAAATAGTATTTTAAAATGCGTGATTCTACTTAGGTAAAAACCAGCCACAACCAAAAAATCTCATTCTATATTGTCATAAAAATCAATATTGTCATAAAAATCAGTATTGTCATAAAAATCAATATTGTCATAAAAATCAATATTGTCATAAAAATCTATATTGTCATAAAAATCTATATTGTCATAAAAATCAATAATGTTATAAAAATCAATATTGTCATAAAAACAATATTGTCATAAAAATCAATATTGTCATAAAAATCAATATTGTCATAAAAATCAATATTGTCATAGAAGTCAATCACATTTATAAGGAATACAATCTTAAACGATTAGCATTATTACACAATAGTGATAATAATTTGCCCAAATACTCGCTACGTAAAAGTACTGCGTAATATACGCTGATGAATACACATGTCTGTATTTTTGCTTTGTCACCGTGACTCGCAAATTGACTGTGACTTTCAACATGCTGTTTATAACATTGCTTATTGCAATACCACAATGAGGATTCAGATGGTGTCCGTATGCTCATGAAAGTAATCGCCATTTCTGTATACATTTGGCGTCTTATTTTATTATCGTGTATGTGCAATCCTCAAAGGGTTTTATATGAGGCAAACAGCAAACGAGCAAACGGCAGCCACACGTGATTCCTGCCACCCTAGGACGTCGAGTTGGTTGGTAGTTGGTAGTAAGCGCGACTACCGATCGGGAGGTCCTGGGTTCAAAACCCAGTTCGGGCACTACTGAATTTTTCTAATTTAAATTTTCTAGTAGTGACTCGGAGTCTGGAAGTATGCCTGGTGTATGGCAATAGAGTCACCACCTATTCAGTAAAGGGACGTAAACGTAACTGGTGAAACGCGGGAGTGTTCTACATTCCTCTGCCTACCTCTTCGGGGATTACAGGCGTAATGTTACGTATTTTGTATACAGTGTCCGCGGCGTGCTGCATCCAGCATCTGCCTGCAGACTTTTGCAGACCGTCACCCCACCTGGCCGGAGGGCGTCCTACACTACGTTATCCGAGCCGCTGTCTCCACTCCAGAGCTCGCCTAATTCACCGGTTATCTGTTCTTCGGCAAATATGCTCAGTCCATGGCCACTTCAGCGAGCTAATCCGTTTAGCTACGTTGATGGCAGGGTGCAATGTCGCTCTTTGAGGCAGGCCTATGTCCAGCAGTGGCATGAGATAGGCCGATAACGATGATGTTTATGATGATACAATAATTACAGGTGGGTGTTAATGTACACCTTCTTTTACCACGACTTAGTACAAGGTAAAGGAGTATCAAGTAATCTTACTTTATGTTATAAAATTTTCCAAGACAAATATATTACTACCCTTAAGGCCTTTTGCATAACGTATTATTAAAGATTATTTTAATGGTAAAACGACATTGATACAGTATCATAGTAGAGGAATAGATATACTCAAACTATATATATATCGGCTGCCTCGATGGTCGAGTAGATACGAGCGGGACTGCTGATCGAGAGGGCCCGGGTTCGATTTCCGGGTTGGGTACTTATTGGGTTTTTCTTAACTTGTAATTCCGAGATTTTTCAACTCAAAATTCTGAGCTCGGAGTTTAGATCTGTGCCTGGTTTATGGCGATAAAATCACCACCTATTCCATGACGGGACGTACAACCTAACTGTTGAAACACGGGAGTGTAGTACACTCCTCTACCTACCTTTTCCGGGAGACACAGGCGATGATAAAGTCATCTAAATAATGTTGAAGTGTAGTTCTGGTTTATGGGAACAGGGACTTAACTATGCAAGACCCGTCTGCATCAGTGGAATGCTTATTTATCACTACATTTGGCTAGTTACGATAAAATATGGGCTAAGATAAAATATATGCTTAAGCAAATAAGTGTTACAATAAATTATTCGCAATAAAAAGACATTACGATTATTTTAACATAACAACATCAGCATTTATATAAGTTTATTGAGAATATGTGCAATATTATGACATATTGGGACACCATGATTGATAACAATAGTACCATAACGAAACACCCATTTAAGTCGTTTCTTGAAAAGAATAATATATGATAATAACAATGTGGAAATTACAGCTCATTTCTGAACGGCGATATTTTAATCTCTAACAGAGAGATTCTTAAGTAGACGTTAGCGGGGGCGCCGTCGTCAAATCACTGCCGGATATACATATAATCAATTATTGTATATACAATTGTACCAACGCTAACTCGGTTGGGAACAAGGTCGGGTAATGGATATTATATTATTCGCAAATTTTCTACCGTGAGCAGTACTAAATGTACTTAGTAATTAACAATACATTTACTGTGTGATATTTAAAACAGGTACGTCTCGTTGTGCCAATAAAATCTTTTGCTTCCGGAGAGGATTTCTTCGAATTCTTTCCCTTAATGCTTTGATCGCCTCACTACGTGGAGGGCCAGATTTTTTTCTGTCACAAAACGAGGAGGTTTCATTGTACCTGTCAATAGCCCGGGACACAAATATTTGATTAATAACAAGCGTATGTAGGATTTTAAAAATTGTATTTGGCTCCATACCTACCTTACGTAATGCAATCACAGCGATTCGGTTCTCTTTATCACCCCATTCCATTTATATATCACAAAATATTTTACAATATATTGGCGCGAAAATAAGAAAACACAATGAAAAAACGTATATAAATGACATATTCCAAAATCAAAAGTAATATTTTGTTTATTTTTAACTGTAACAGTATTTATAGCCAGACTATATATTTTAAAAAGACACGTTACTTTACAAGTGGAATCATTTATGAATATTAAGAAAACTGAAGGTCGCAGATTTGCACCCTGAATGCACAATACGTTGCCAACGTCACATTATAGAGCCATCGAGAGAGATGAAATTGTTTTTTGGGACTAAATCCATGTTCCATCCTTTTTGAATATTCTCTTTGAGCACGCCGGGGGCTTTCTGTACGACGACAGACATAAAAACATTTCCACACGCTGGGAGGGTTTACGTGGCCTTTAATTACGTATATTTGATCCATTGCCTTTGTTGTATACGGGTGCATTTCATTTCATTTTTTTTTCCGGCTTGCTTCCAAACATTGAGGACTCGTCCACATTTTGCGACTTACTATACGGATTGGCTTTCGCGCGCTTTTTTATTTCGAAGTTTATGACGTGCGTTCAAATAAAACAATTTGAAGATAGAAACATCTGTACAGGTACCAGTAATGCTTCTATGTATAACACTGGTCACAAAATTGTTGAAGATGGATACATGGATATTTCCAGAGTTGCTGATACGGGACAAAGTCTCCTAGACCTGGCCGAGCAAACATTTTTTTCTCCTTTGTTTATTTTTACAGCGTTATATAGGGTTGACTTAAAACTGCACTTGAACATTGAAGTGCAATCAACTTTTCTGCACATCGATAAAGTCCGGGAACAGCCAACAGTACGAACGTTTTTCTGTTTATCAGCCTGCATATACTATCCGCTGATAATAAGGAATTGTATGTAAATCAAGATACAGAAGTACATATGTATATGTATAAGTCTGCTTAATATTTTCATCATCATCATCAGTTTATTGAAGTCCACTGCTGGACATAGACTTCCCTGATAGGTTATGTCCATAATCCCCACGCTGGGCATACGGGTTGGTGATCGCAGAGTACAGCTTCTCGCACCGCCTACGATGCTGCCTATAGGCGAACAAAGCAGTTCGCTGTGCGTAGGCTGCACGTATCGACATTATTTTTCCACACAAATGATGCCCCATTCTTACATACGAGCAATGACAAAACCTATTTCAGAGGCTTCACTTCCACTATCGCTTTCAATTCGTCATTATCAAACTTATTTACTAACAGTGTACTGGTTCTCATAAACGAGCCTGCTAGGTTCGTTTGTGAGCACAATATTTCCAATACGACAGCGATTAAATCAATAACCCATTATTCATATGTTGGCAGTATTGGGTCCACACACGTCGATGTGCCGGTCAAAATGCATTGTTTATATGTTGGAGCATATATTCGAAATTCACGCGACTTTTATTGGAGCCCATGCCAGCAAATATTATGAAATTGAAATTAAAATTAAACTAAAAGTGATGAATGAAAAATTTTATATATAAGATTAACGACATGCATTAATAATAAAACTCATTGGAATTACAATGCAAAATGGAAGAATTAGTATATTTCAGATTGAAATAAATAAATTCATTATTTATCTCGAGTCCACTGCTGAACATAGGCCTCTCTTGGGGGGTTAGGTCCGTGACCCTCACCCCGTGCATGCGGGTTGGGGGTCGCAGAGCACAGCTTCTCACACCACCGACGCTGCTGTACGAAATTACAAACAATACGATCACTATTTTTAACATGTGCTAGTATAAGTGTCATATATCTACTAATAAATGTGTTTGTATTTTTCAATCTACCGCAGCTGAGTTCCATCGCGGAAACTTATGTTGCTTACAATTTATTTGTGCTTATGGTGTGCTAACAGAATATGTTTCTAAACGATTCGCAACCTAACAGTTGACTGATGCTGACTTAGTGTTACGCAAAAGCCTCGCGTTACCCACTATTTTCTGTATTGGCATTTCCAATGCAGTTTCACTGACCGTCATCGAGCGTAGGTGGGTGCGATTTACATATATGTAGGTAATGACGTAACAATCAAGTGGATTAACGAGACGTAGATAGATAATAGTACAAACGACTGAGTTTTAATGCTTTATAAAATATAGTTTCTTTATAATTTACTAGAAAATGTTATAATATGGCATCAAGAAATAAGAAAATACATTATTACTTTAACAAAATTTGTTTAAGAGACTTGTCTGACGATACTCAGACTTTTGAAGGACTCTTCTAGTAAGTTGGACCAACTTTATCCGCTTTGTAATATATGTCAAAAGCAAGGAAGCCTCTCAGCAAGGAAAATTATTTACTTATTCGTGAAGTTATGAAAGTACACTCGGAGAATAAAACATACTCATACGAAAATACTAAATAAGTAAAATTGTGTGCAAGAACAGAAAATGTAGTCTCTATAACATTATAAGAATAAAAATAGTAATAAAGAAAGAATAGTCCAAAGAAGAATAAGTCCAAAAGTTATTATATAATTCACCTCATAAATGTATTCTTTTCCAATAATTAACCATGACATTTTATATTTTTTAAATAACCACTTGTATATTTATGTATTTACCGTGCCTTTAATGTTAACACTGCCTACAATTAACATTAAATTGTCAAGAAAACGATACCTTTTTAAGTATACATGAAAATGGTATTTAAATTGTGGGACAACATAACATCAGGGCTCAGTTATTTCACCGACTCTATTAGGTCTGCGTATTTGTGACATGTTGGCACATGGTGATAGCATGCGTTGCTATGCGGATGGTAGCTAGAAGGGTATGCTTTACACCGATTGCGGTAATATCTCTCAAACTCAAGTTCTCCTCAACTTATAGAGTTAACTTAAGTACTATACTTGTATCTTAAATCTAGAACAATCTGGAGCTGGTTTCAGAAATGGCTTGATAACACTTAATCCTATTCAGCCCCACGACAAAAATTCGCGTTTACCACTAAGAAAACCCCGTCTGTCATAGTGCCGCAGTTTCAAGGCGTTACAGCCACCATCGATAACACTAATAGGATTTTTAGGAGTTGACATGTTAACTGTTCAGTTCTGGAATCATTTGGAAGGAAACGGAAAATTTGCGTCCAAAAAAATCACGTTTATTTATCACCGAACGGGTAGGCAAAGCAGTGTAATAGGTTCACTCAAACCTTTCACCTGTTATATTACCTATACGTTCCCTGCAAAAGGGGACAAGGCTATTGCTAAAAATTGTGAGATGCAGGTACAAGAATACTCCTAAGAATTATTTTAAAGTAGATAAATTTGAGAAGATTACTGAACCAGAAAATCCATTCATTACTACCAATAATAGACTTTATGCTTGTCCTTACTTATAATATTGGCTTGCTATGGAGGGATGTCTTAGCTTAGACGATGGGAGTAATATTCACGTTCTCATGAGAGTCTGTGCGAGACAACTTTGATTAGGTATTATCGGAAATTATATTTACTAAAGGTGCACATAAATATTTTTGAATATGAATTTACATTTGATTAGTCATACAACTAGCTGAATGGAATCTATTCAAAGATCCAAATAATGAATATACCAATTTGGTAGATCCGCTGAGTGACCTAGTGCATCCTATGTCGGCTAAGATCTGGTATACGTGTGTTACTAATACCGACTTCTAAGACCATGTTATATATAATAATTTCTTAGCTTACTACTTATACATGTATTAATAAAAATACCACATACGTTAACAGCGCTTCGCAAAAAAATCCATTGTAAATAAAATACAGCAAATGAAATTATAGATATGGTCTTCCTTCCGACCGACTATCTGGAGTCACGTAAGCAAAAACATTGCGAGAGGTAGAATGTGTTACTGGTAGAATAAAATCAATAAAAATAAAATCCAGTCAGCCACGGGTACATCGAAGACGACTCGTCGTCTTTTCGACATTTCATGGAAGCCAGATTTCGACGCCAGTGTTCTGTCACTCCACTCGTAATTACACGGACGCCACTCTCCAATCGTAATTACACACTGCCATTGCCATTGCATATGGTAATCACATAAACACGCACATGTACATACCCATTATATGTATATGTATATATCAAAATACATATAAACGCCGTAATTATTATTGTATTCACGTTAACCGTATTGAGAAGTCACAAATAGCTCTGAGCTTAGTGTATGATATTTTTAGAACATTATCTGAGACCATTTCTACAATACGTTAATTTGTAAGGGTTTTTTGTATCCTGCAATATGAAAATTGTTTCTTTTCATGTTCCGCGCGCCCACACTCACCAAAATTGCTTACGACTGCTTTGATTGCTTGCAAGGTTGTTAATACGGATTGTCAATTAAAAATAAACTGTGTACGATTGAAATACATGCAAGTTAGTTTTTGCAATTAGCCATAAAATTACTCATAATATTAGAGTAAGGAAGAAAGTGAGTAAGGAAATATTTATACAATCTGAGTTCTTTTACGTTATAAGACAGTTATTTTCCCGTAAGATTGCTTTGGTCGTGGTAAGTTACTCACTAAAGATATATTTTGCAATGAAAATCACGAGTAACATGTTGCACAAGAGTGTGCTGCATCTTGAAACCTTTTTTTGAAGCGTTGTCGCAAGCGCGCGAAATGATTACGGTTTTAAATAATAACGTAACACACTTTTAAGGCCGCTTAAGGGTTTAATAGCGTCGCAATGCTAATGGCATCTCGCTACACTACACGTTACACGCGACCCCAGCCTTGTTTATAGACGACATGAGGCCTTGTTTATAGACGATTTACGCAGGTGGCTCGCCCAGTTGTCTGTCAATAACTCAACCTGATGCCACGTCTGCTTCACTCGTAGTCAGCACAGCACACAAACATAGGCCTTTCC
>DWTR01000267.1:0-10272 GCA_018244935.1 Ardaris minthe | reverse complement strand
GGGACGTAAACGTAACCGGTGAAACGTGGGAGTGTACTACACTCCTCTGCCTACCCCTTCACGGATTAAAGGCGTGATGATACATTTATCTAACTTATTAGTTACGGCGGGTTATTGGATACCCGATACTCGGCATGCACCTGTATAAAACGTACCCGTATTTGTGATCTTTGCTAACCAAAAGTTTACCATTTGCACAACATAAAAACAATTCCGTAGCAATGCCAAATTTAAACGGACGTCATCTCGACACCGTTATATTAGGGGACGTAAGTTGTGACAAAACAAGAGCATTTAAAAAACGATGTTGTAATCAGATGTCGAGACGCGAACGAATGTTCACTGTGAAGAAAAAACGTTTAACGGTATGTCGGTAAATGGCTATTTCGTGTCGTAGTTAGAAATGAGAAAATATAAAAAGCTATCGACGCTATTAATCTCGTGCGGTGCGAAGGAAAAGTATGACAAATCGGAATTATGACGCGGTGCGTTCACGGATTCAGAAAAGACCATTCACGGATTCAAACCGCGTCGCGACATTGAATCGCGTTGCATTTCTACTATCAATCTACCCCCGCTTTCGGCGCGCACATAATCGTACACAGACATGGAAGGCGCAGTGCGATGTCCATTGATGATGAACTTGTGTCGTAAATTGTTGTCAGATGTTTATTATGTGTTTATTATTGGCGATGATTCCCGTCACGGTGCAATTTGTAAATGTACTTACGCGAACATTGTACCCATATGTTGCATAACACTCGTGATCATTCGTGATAATATAAAAATTAAATTTTAATAAATAGAAAATTTCGGACACGTACCTAATAGTTACCGTAATGGTCACCTTGACGGAGCACGTATTGAATTTTTCGACCGCTTGTGTAAAATAAGCCGTACAAAAACATATTGCAAAAGAAAAAAATTCGTAGAAAAAAAAATGGAAATGAAATACGTAGAAGCTCAAGAAAGCGGTGTCGTGTCGTCCCCATTGTATTGAACGAGTCGTCCGGAAAAGACTATCAATTTTCGAACCGTGAAAACGACGATTTGGCAGACGCCGCGGAGTCTGCGCGGGAGTACTTTCTCTGCGCAGACGCAGATCGACGCACCGCGCCATAGTCCTTCAGGCGAGCGCGAGCGCCGCCCGCCCGCGCGCTCTCTGCATTTACACTTCCGGAAATTTAAATATATTTCTTTTACGATCTGAAATATTATCTCAGTCAGTCCGCCGGGAGCGTCGTGGGCACATCGATGCATCGCTATTGCGAACTTGCACATTCGACTGGACGAATGTATCGACGGCAATCGTCTCGTACGTTATTGCGAATTTTACGAGTGATATTACTTACGACATCGCCCGCGTCCACGATTTTATTCACAAAATTTGCCGGTTCAGTGATTGGGTACAATAGAGTGTGAAGAGATTGAAAGATTTGAAAAACAGTTGCATTATTATCGCGCGCTCGCCGATGCCAAGCGTTGACAATGACCAAGAGGTGTCGTATGCGCTTTTAACGCGAATGGACTCCGGCCAAGCCATGACGCTGTGGTACACCGATATATTGGTGAGATTTTAAATATCGTGTCTTATTCGCACCCACCTACATTTGTTTACCAACGATGTTACGTGAAGCCGTTAATGCGAGTCGCCCGTAACGCAATAATAGCGAACGCTAATCGGCTTCTCCTGTTTCAGTGACTCTCTTTTTTCTCTACTCCATTCGGCCGGCCCGCTCGGCCGCACCTCGTGGCTTTTGTTTCGAAAGTGATCTCAACAGCGCCTTAGCGGTTATTATTGTTGATTACAGTGTTTGCGCGGGTAATTGCGACGGACGAATTTTATAATATAGTGACACAACTCTATTGTTCGTTGGAATCATAACTGACGCTGTGGTGTTCGAATAAAATTAGCCGTCAAGAACTTACAAAGCAAAACTGAAGTGAAATCTAATAAAGTTAATAACTGAGACACTTGGAAAGAGTGCATCGAATTACGTACGCTTGCATAATGCGTCTACAGTCTCTGGCAACTGTAAGTCGATGTTGTTGTGAACGTTTCGTGTGGTGTTGTGCTTGTAGCCTAAAAGCTAACGATGTCCTCAATATTACCCATGAATAACTAAAATAATACTAATTGGCACTGTATGGATTTCCTTTATTACATATTTAATTAAATTATATGTAATTAATAAACCTATAAAATAAGAGCAATCAGTCATCGATAACAAGCCTATGACAAGCGCAGACAAAACTGATTTAAATTTTAATCGTCCTAATTTACACTTATAGGTAGACGTTGATTTTAGATGTTGATTAGATTCTATCACAAAGATAATATCGTGTGTATGTGTGTGACTGAAAACTTCTAAAAACCTAACAATAACTCGTACCGCAATACTCGTATCGTCGCTTTCAAATCGAATTTCATTATCGTTATCATTTCTCATTTTTACTTAAATTAGTGCAATTACTTATTAATCTATCGAGACGTGTTCGAGTCGGCACAGCCAGCGGAGTGACGCACGATTCGATACGCGAGCGTCATAACACAACGCATCTCTCTTTACGATTATTGGAAGGCATAGGCAATTGACCCACAAGTAATGTGTTATTACAGTCCGCCAGCTGCGGAGGCTTCGATGGCACCTAGATATTTATCGGGTCAATCGTTTCACAGGTGCTGCGCCACCATCGGCTTTTCTTTTAGACTTTCTACACGCAATTATCGCGGCTATAGCAGTAAAGCGTTCACTATCTACATAGATAGTGAACGCTACATATGCATATGCATGTGTGTACGTATGCATGTTACATATCACTAGTGACATTTACATACGAGAAATATTTTCAAACTCTACTACTACTATTCTCCACCAACGAAACGTTAACTTTATGACAGCGTTATGCTCGTATTCTTGATCTCGTTGTGGCAGTTAGGAATATTTGTTCGCGAAATTATGCTGTATAAAACGCGCAATTACCGATTATAGGGTATGGTGTAGCATCGATCAAACTTCGCCATTTAACTCTTGTGTGACCCGGCTTCATTGAAAGAGTTCTATTCGCGTCCGTTACCAGATGTCGCGTTTAAGAGCTTACCGAGCTACCGACCTTCAGGTGTGTCGCACGCCCGTTTGCTACTCGTACTTCATTATCATAACAGACATAAACAAACGCATAGGTCAAGAGCGCGACGTCGTATTGTTCGGCGAGAGACTGTGCTCACACACATTCGGCGAGGCGCTCGACAAAAGTATGTCAGCGGCTGTATGTTCGTACATAACCAACCCCACTATATATGTACATTCCCTGCCCCTGTATTGTAAGTGTCGTGGCAATACCCATGAAGATAAATAAATACTTAAAACATCTGATTTAATCATCCCGATATTTATCCGGCTGCGGCCGAGTCAGCATGGGTCACCAATGTGCCAAATAACATTATCAAATCGCTCTTTTCTATCGACGATCTATGGCTTTCGTGATTATCGTACGCTGGACTATCTTCTCACACAATTGAAACTTTCCGACCGAGATGATGTCGTCCACAAAAATGTGAACAACAGATCAATGTAGAAGTAGACTGACTATACGCTGGTGCATCGAGTACTCTAATTTCTTTTTCTCATTTCACGGTTTTTAAATTAGTGAATTAGTGATAACAACATTTGTGTGTGTATGCTGTGTGTGTGTGCGTGTGAGTGTGTGAGCGTGTGTGTTGAATTTGAAATATCGTACAGCTTTAACATGGATAAAGTTTTTACACGACACTTTGTTTAGGTTTTTTGCAAAAAACTTACACAATCGGCGCGTCATTGTGGATATCAATCGGACAGTAATAACACTCGACACTAGATCATCGGTAGTTCGCCGCTTGGTAGACGTTGGTTGTATTAACGCAGCACCGTTGAAGGCGTTCAGACCACACGGTTTGAAACGATACAATCATAGGTCACCCAGTACGATACTTACGGTAACATTGAAATGAAAATATGAAAAATTATTTATCCAACAAACCTTCACTACAGAGTTTTTGTGCAAAAGCTCTCACATTAAGATTTCCTGTGTTCTGGGAAACTAGGATTCAACCTCTCGTAAATTTCATTGTGACATTGGAATGCGGAAAATTATCGATAGAAATAAGATTTATTCGTATTCTTGGTGTACGTGTTGATGATCTTCAGTTAGTGAAGTGTTTGTATGTGTATGTGCGTGTCTATATGTGTGTATGGTTGTGTGTTTTCGGTAGTCGCGATGCGACTGGCGCCAGTCGACGTGACTTTAGACCGCGGCCCGGGCGTTTGTTTACAGAATACACTATGCCAAAAATGTTAAAATGTACGTTGTGTAGAAGGATGTAATCAGACATCTTTTTTTTTCTTCAAATAACGTATAAAGCGTGCTCTATTCGAAATTCATTTGATACGTTGAGCCGCTACGTATAACGGAATACTTCATTGGATACTTGCTGGTTACAGAGCCACGCATGCGCTGAATCTTACACGATCTGTCAGGAAATTCTTCATTATATAAAAAATCGATAGAAAATCTATATTTACCTATTGACATAAAAAATGTCGTTATAATGAAAATAACTGATTGATATCTTTTGTCATTTTATCGGTTTGACCCAAAAAGCCGGTCGGTCACCTCAATGTTCGCGAACGCCGTAGCTCTTTTCGTAAAAAAAAACTAACTCTCTAAAACTCTCCGCGAATATACGATTTACTCTCGTTTTTCTTGGTGTCAAAATATTTAAAAATTAACCGTTACCGTTAATATATTGCGTAGTATTTTTTTTTATTGCCTATCTCGCTAAATGGCTCTTGCTGGTAAAAGAGTATTATATGACACTATGCATCATATAAATATTATACTTCATATGGTTAGAGATGATTCAGATGGTTAGAAGTTGTTGACCACTGTCTCACATCTGAGCGTCCAGTATCGACCATGTCCGTACTGGAAAAGGGTGGCACAGTAGACGCCAAGCGTTTCCGATCTTATCACGTGACAAGTTAAAACTCAATATCTTCTCTCCGATTCTAGTTTGTATTAACGGGCGAATTTCTTGCTTTCACCGTTAATTAGGAAGCACGTCGTGGGGCCCAATTACGGAATTATGAGCACTAAATGCCATTTAACCTACATATGCTCGACTAGCCACCACACAGACACAGTTTAACTCTCGATTTCTTCAATCTCCAACTAGGTTCGCCCCGCGGCGCTGCATTCTTCGAGTTTCTTTTCAATTGCAACCTCAAAATTGCGACACAAGCGGGTCTATTCACATGTGCACTGTCATGTATTTTTTAAAAGCTTCGAAGATAGATATAAATAGAATACTGCGATTCCAATTTCTTATGAATAAGCTTTTGGATGTAAGTAATGTAAGAACGCTGTTGGAATCTAACACGAAAATTTAGAAGTGTGGAACATTCATTCGCTTTATCATGACACACGCGGCTAATTATCTATAATAATATGAAAGATAACTGTATCAACATGTGACTTTCATTAAATTCAAGTATATAGGATTCACGAAATAAAATTATCACAAGTTAAACTCAGGCTTCTACGTTCCTCGTTTTTTTCGTAGATTTGCGCCTGTCTGTAAGAATTTGAGATTATGTAGCAGATGGACACACGGTATGGATCTGCCTGACCCGTAAGGAACTTAACCTGACGGTATAATAACCATTTAATCTCATACTGAAAGTAATCGATGGAGGAATACTTAAGAATAGTTTACACGGATATATTTAGTGTTGTAGTTTAGAGATGTCTAAGTGCAATCGTAATAAAGAAGGCACTTAGCTAAACCTACAAGCGCCTGTGCCCCCGCGTGAGGTCGGGGTGGCGTGGGCGTGCCTGGGGAGTGATGCCCGTACCGTTGCATTGTCGTTCGCGGAGACGTGCCACCGAACGAAAGTGAACGTCTGGCGTGCAATGATAACGAGCTGATGCGCCCCGTGCCACGGTGCCCACTCGTGTTTGTACAGACACGATTCGAATGCTATTTATTGGTCCATTTTCAAATCCACATTATTACGTACCCGCTAGTACAAGTCACGGTAATATATTCGACGGAAGAAATGAAACTAAATCACAAAAAGATCTATTATGCAATATAACATACGCGCGTGGTCCGTTAACATGTCATTAATACATACATTAACATAACATAGTAATACGTATGTACAACAATATATTTTGTTATGCATTTTTACTCGCTCCTTATTGTATACACAAAATTAATTAAAATGTATCCTGAGTAAATATAAATGTACAACAAGATAACCTTTTATAACACTAGCATATATATTGTGAGTAATTAGTATTTTATATGAAAGTGCCTCTAACGATGTTTTACATTTTATCTTTATATCTACATAACGTCATAAATCACCAGATGATATTAAAGTATACTTCGCTTTAAGTGATCTATAAATATCGCAAAGTAGGCTTAAATGTGGAACTTTCAGTTAAGCCACATAAAAAGCAGCCACATATTAAGATGAGGTCATTTTGCGAAGCGATGTGAATTTACCAAGGCTTTTGTATAATATATGCACGTTATAAGGAGGGTAGAGAAATCTAGATGAGGTCCCATATTCACTTGATTAACACGTCGCTACTGTATAAGTTAATTGCTTAATAAAATATTCTTTATTTTCTTAATTCTGTTAAAATCTAAAAATACAATATCTTCGTGTGTTGATTGATGTGTCAACCGACAAATAATTATTAAATGACTTTTCATTATATACTCTTATGGTATACATACAGTGTACACATATATATACAATTATCTATTGTTAGCAATTATTTTTAACGCATAATCATGAAATTTCCTATATTGCTCTTCGAAATTCAAGAACAACTACCTACTTTAAAATCTCTATAGATATCGATCTCAGTACTCTGTGACTTGGTTTCTTTTTTTTATTGTCGCATACACGAGTATATTAAAAATGGAATGCATGTTTGTCGATCGATACTTATACATTATGTACATATTACACACACAAACACACTGTCTGTGTGTGTGTCTTGTATGATCTAGATTGATTTTCAACAGAACTTGTTCTGTACAGACTTATTTGTCACACCCACCCACTACATTAGAACAGCACACAATTTTCGCAAAACCATTTTTTTTGAAACTAATACAATATTCGATGTCGTCTTGGGAATAGTGGGAGATGGAGTAGTTTTAACACTAATCCATATGTCATTTGAAACAGCGAACTAAAGAACTACTAATCTAATTGTAATTTAAGCTTTACAATGTAATTTCCTATTTAGATCATATGATACTTATGAAATCGTAACTTTTAATATACATGCAAAATATTCTATTCGTCCCCGCTCTATGTACTTAATGTTTTTTATTTTTTATTTTGTCGTACACTGAAACGAGTCTTGGCTGCGTCCATGTTCGTAGGCGCTGTGAAGTTTTGCATTGTGTGAATGTGTGAAAGAAAGACGAAAATAACCCAGATTCGTAGTTCTCCCCGCATCAGATCTGTACAAATGCAAGCCTCTCGCGAAGACACTCGCGAGCACGACTTGCTCAATACTGAAAAAGCTTGGCCCGAACCGACGCGCTTTTCATTAACCCAATTCGTATACACAACTCTCTCTTACACAAACCCTGAGGCGCCCTGTTTCATCATTCAAATGATGGATCGTACACATCACAACCACAATACAACTATAGAGTCCCTAAGGAACTATATGTCAAATAGAAGAAAGTTCAAAACAAAAATAACGTACTTACTGCTCATACGTAACTAAAACTGAACGCGTTTCTCGAATCAGTCTTTTCTAATAGTTTCTCGTTTTCGTATATCAATGTGAACAGTTTTTTTAAGTTACATTCAGCGGTGTTGTTGTGTCTGAAGTTAGTGTGATGGGTGATCGGTTCTACATACCACTGTCAACATAGCTTTTACGTGAATTACGTTCGAAGGTTCCACTTGCATATTTAACGTGAATATTTCGCAGTAGTTTAAAGTGTACTACGCTATGGATGTGCTTCGTCATTCGAGAAGTTTTTCTCTTGTCGGCGCGCTCGTTCGCTATAACTGTAACCCATATTCGATGGCGGCTCGCTGATCAATGACGCATTAAAAGCATAAAGATGACGACATTGTTCGTTGCCGGCATTAGTTTTATTTTCACAAGCTTTGAGCAAAATAAGTATACATTTGTAGTGGAATATTATATTGAATATGCAAAATTGCTTTGTTCACTTACAAAAATGTCCAAAGCTAGTAAAAACGATTTTTTGCTTATTTACGGATAATTGTTTACGATGATTTCGATGCAATCATTAACAAGAGTTTTAAACAAAAATAAAAATTTCACGCATTGAATGTATAACACTTTGATAATATCGTATGAATTATTTGCCGCTAATATTCCATACTCTACCTATAGTCATTGGGAACACGTTTCTAACGGCACTGTTGGACGAGACAGTCATGTCTAGTTCACGTGGCGATGTTGTTCTATGCGTTTTGGCGAGATAATGTCTGTAATTAGGGGGTGAAAGCCGCTCGCTTTGTGTCAGATCCGTGAGAGTTCAGTTCACACGAAACTTTAATGGGTGGTTAACTAGGTACATGGAAGTAAGTATGTATGTACATGAAAAGAAGATGTATGCCTTTCATATACTTCTGTTGAGTGTGTATTATTTTTTTGTATAAATCTCACTATAAATTCATGGATCCTTATGAAAACATTCTCAAATTTGGTATAAACCTTACATACGTCCTTAATATTCATAATATGTTACATAGGTAATTGACAAGATTTTCATTATGCAAAAGAGGTCATTGAACGTCTCCCAAGTATCAAGTACGTACATATACCTAACTCATCTCTCTCTGAATTCTTAAAATATGTTTTAAATTGAATACCTACCGCTCGTGGTAATTTTCATACTCTACCGCTGCGTTATGAGTTAAAGTTGATTGAAAAAAATGTACACTTTGTAAGCTACGGGTGGTTCAGTGCAGGCACGGACGAGCGTTCATAATTCCGATGTATTATAAATTTCAATTTCTCAGCAGACGTCCCGGTTAAAAACGACATGTAACAAAGCAACTACCGAGTGCACTTCACACATTCGGAACTTCTTTTGCTCGTCTAAATATAACAAATAATCAAAGAAAATGTGTTTAAGTAAAAGCACGCGTTGTCGGAAATATCAATAAAATGCATGTAGTATTCAATGTTAATGTTTACGAAACGATTTAACACAATAAGCGGAGAGCGCACAACAATGAACGCGATAATAAAATCCGCTTTATGACTGTACGTCGTACGACATCAAGAGGAAGTGAGGATGGTGGAAACGCGAACCGAACGAAACGTTCCAGTATATGTTAGGTCGATAATCGAGGTGTTTGAACGATAACCGCATTATTTATAGAGAAAATTATGACGGAACCGTTTTACGCGGTTGGGAATTGGCAGATGTTTCAGCGTAAGAAAAAAACAAAATACATACACCTTCCACACGCACACATGCATGAGTACGCGCACACACCCAGTGGCGGCGGAGGCGGCGGTACGTGGCACGTGAAAAACGCGCTCGAAGATCGATGCGATCTATTCGCATCGACTCGCGGCGATGATCGTCTGTCTAGTTTACATTGCGTCGTTGGAGCCGCGCGTGCGCCGGCGCCGCGAAAGTTAAACGCATATAACACATCAAAGCGGAAAACCCAAAAGCTATACAACATGTTGATTTCTTGTTGATATGCTCAATTTTAAACGGACGAGAGATTGATCGAATCGGAATGGAACGCGCGATTCCCGCAACAGTGAACTAATATTACCGACGTATTACCGAACCAAGGGAAATGTACTGGACTGGACGTTCTAGGGTATTGTGGTGTTTTTAAAACAGATTAAAGAAAAACCGTTTATAGCACAAGAAATTGCCCATTTGAACTTTGCAGCGTCTTAATAAAGGCTTTGCTATTAATAATTTGGTTGTAAGGCGCCATCAACTAATTAATTATTTTACTAATATCTTATGCCCGGTATATGGCAATAGGCTCACCACCTATTCCGTAATGGAATTGGTGACACGGGATAGAGTACTAAACTCTTCTGGCCTACCTCTTAAGGGAGATACAGGCAAGATGTTACGTACTAGTCTTATATATTGCATTCACTGGTATGTTGGTTTAGAGGTTAGTATTCGAAATTACTGAGCCGAAGAATGTGGGTTTGATTGACACTCGGTAAAAA
>DWTR01000266.1:0-10278 GCA_018244935.1 Ardaris minthe | reverse complement strand
TCTTCTGTAGTGACTGGGAGTCTGGATGTATACCCGGTGTACGGCAATAGACTCACCTCCTATTCGATAGTGGGACGTAAACGTAACTGATAAGCCGTGGGAGTGTACTATACTTCTCTGCCTACCTCTACGGGGATTACAGACGTGATCTTACGCTTATATATAATCTCCATTATATACGTTATTGACACTCTCCGCTGTACTATATACAGTCGCTTATAGACGGAGAGGTGGCGATCGATTCATGAAGTAGGGTAGCACCTACACAAGGGTGCCGGCGTTAAAGACAATCCCAGGTGCGTCTCTCCCCAAAGTCCCAATTGATTATTTTTAATCCCGCGCCAGCGGAGGTCCGTCCACTTCAGTTTTGCAAAGAGGACTTTATTAAACCTTTTTGTCTTTACTTTTCCTCGTGGGGAATCTTTTGTTTCAATGGAACTCTATTTCTCGAGCTTATATTCTGAGTGATCAGAGAAATAATCTCGCGGGACTCTAAATGCTTCTTTTTAGCCAATATAATATAGAAAAAGTAGATAAAGGATATATCTTGGGACATCTCTACACACGACCATGTCATTCTAAAGTAAGCATGGAAGCTTGTGTTATGATAATTATAATGAGACGGCTAATAAACTACATACCTATCTACCTATATTAATATTGTCTGTATACATTGTAAAATATGTCATGTCATTGTCAAGGACTTTTCTATTCTTTTCTAGTCTATACATATGAATATATACTTAGATAGATATTTTTTAAACACAGAACAAACACTTGTGCTTATCACGGAAGTATTTATTCTGAGTGGAAATCGAACCCGCGCCCTCCACGCAACAATCAAGTAGACTAACCACTTCACCAACAGGTCAGTTACATAGACAAATATGTAAATATGTGAAGCACTAAGGACAAACAATATAAATATTACATTTGTAAATAATTAGCTTGAAATTCAATTATAGATTGGTATCTATTTAAAGTACATCCGCTAATAGGATTTAATGGGCGATGCATTTAGAGTACCGCCAACACCGTAAGGAATTGTCGTAATGATATAATAATAAAAATAATAATACACTTCGTACTTATGACCACGACATCTTTTGATCACGCGTATATTAGAACGGGCCATGTCACAGACGTCGACGCGTTTCGTTGTAAGCCGTCGAAGAGCGATTCGATTTAATATTTGTGCTCATCACATCACACACATCACATCACACATCTCATCACATCACAGACCACAAGGGATTAAGTTTGATGATTCGCATTCGACAACGCATAACAAGCGTCACCCGTAAAATCATCGCAGGAAGTAAAATCTTCTTAGAAAATCTCTGACGCTGGCAACGCACACATAGACAAAAATCAACGGAATAATAATAATATCTTGGGAGAGAGAGCTTGTGGTATGGTAACTATAAATATTTACTTAAATAGTTTTTTTTACATTTTTTAAACCCAGATACAGAACAAATACTTGTCCTTATCACAGAAATATTTCTTCTGGGTGGTAATCGAATCCATAACCCCCAGCCCGACAGTCAGGTTCACTAACCACTGCGCCAGCGAGCCAACAGTCTTCTCACAATCGTTAACTAAATTTTAATTAAACCGAACGAGTCTGTAGTCGGGTGAGACGCCGTATATGGTGTAAATTGGTACCGAAGTGAACAGTTAACTCGATGGTAAAAGCTCTGCGCGACGCGTAAAGACCGCCGAAGACCCGGAGGTCAAGAGACAGGGCAATTACGATGGCCTGCACGTAGCTGCACCCACGGCACTAGAGTTTCGTGACGGATTTAATTAAATTAATATTAAGGTATTAATGAAAACCTTAAATTAATCTTGCCAAGTTTGACTTTACAAAGTATGCACATGCTCAATTTTAATACATGAATTATAAGTGATTGTTTTCATTAAGTATATCATTGTAACGTCGCAATTTGACCCTGTCGCCGTAAGGCTTTGTCATAGCAAATATGTCAAGTAGTTAATTGACAATATTTATCCTATTATGTAATAATATCAACACAATCATAAACGTGTAATAGCTTGCAATCCGTTTCCTTCCACGGACATTGGTCCTCTCTGCCAAATAATGTTTTGAATTTAATTCTTTCATCTAGATAATAAACTAAATATGTACATGTCATATGTAGATCTGAGTGTTTGTGTGCTAGTATGACATTTACACCTGCTATGATAATTTTGCTGTCAATGTTTTGTTTATCTAAAACATGCGCCAATACGTAATATGTGATTTATTTATTTATTATTCGTAACCTTCACCAAATACACAAGATATTGACTTTATTGTGCTCGTATCGATTACAAAATCTCAAAACATTCACATTAGCGTCGCAATTTTAAACGGGGCCGGTGAAGAGCCTTGAAATTTGATCATAATTGGTCGGTTCCGTTAAAAACCTTTAGGCAGCGTAACACAACACCGCCGGTGAGGGGAAAATGGTGGCCTTGCGGTGATCGCGTTATACCGCGGGCCGGAAGCGCGGCGGTGCGTTGCTTGCGCCTGCGCATGCGACCGCGTCGTCCGCTGCGGGGACAGGGCACCGGCGGAGCGGGGCGCGGGACACGGGGGCGCCGGGGACCGGAGGGGCGGGGCGCGGGGCACGGGGCACGGCGGGACAGGATGTGGTCACGCACGTTCGCGAGAGATTTTATCGATGCCGCCAGGGACCGCGGCGACGGCTATCACGCGATACGGCCGCGGGAGAAACCGCGACGCAGTTCAATAATGGTGAACGGGATATAAATATTCATCATGTTGCCTCCATTCTCCGATGCCTTCGCGGCAGTATTGCGTGACGCATGAGGAACTTCCTTCAAACACTGTTATTTGCATTATCGTATAAAAAATTGAATGATCTACTTACTAGTATATGTGTAATAGATTCAATCAAACAGTAACCCCAAAGAATATTTTAATAGCTTAACTCATCAACATTTCTATGTAGTCGGTATATTACAGTTTATTTTAAAGTTGGTGATCACGGCCGCTTGCCCTGGAGGTTTTTTGAGAGGTAGTAAAGAGGTTAGACTCTAGACTCTTTACCGCCCTCCTGAACACTTTAGCATAATACTCTTACGACGCAGTAGGTATATTTGAAATAAAGTAATTACGAGAGGAGACTGGGATGGGGGATGTTAGAAAATAATTTATTATCAAAGTGGGGGCAGTACGTGGTGAAACAAGTTTGAGAAGCTACGCGCTGGAACAATGGAAGCGGACGCGCGGCTCGGGACGCGATGGGAGGCACGGAGGCGCGCGGCCTCCCGCGAGAGTGGCGTGCGGGTGCGCACCTCGCCCTGCGCGCTCGTCGCTGAATTGCCGATGCTACCCGCACCTGCCATCGGCCATGTGCTGGACAGTGAAACTGGCAAAATATTTCTGATTATAAAAGCGTCTGGGCTGTAACTCATTACCGCTTACAACACCTAATAGATAGGGGGTACTTTCTGCTGAACGTCGACTTTGAGAAAATTTCAAGATAGTTCATGTTACTTGTAAAGCGTTACAATTTTTATCTACGTATACTAATGATCATGGATTCACATAAGATCATTCTTGCCACGAACATACAAATACTGAAACATGATTACCTCTGAGATGTTCCCAATTCCCAATGCGCTATGACAACAAGCAACTCTTAATAAAAGGCCATTAAAAATTTCCAACGGCTATTATCGCGTTGAATTTCACTTGCTTATATACCTGTGGTATTACAGCTATTTATAGGTATTTTATAATACCAGCACGCCCCTTTCGGTATAAGCAGAAAGCACCGTGTGCCAAATAACTCTATCCGTACATACCAAACATGATTCTCCTACATTCGTCACTCTCTTCGAACACGGTCGCCGCTCTGGAAGACTGCTCATAGATGAAGATATGATCTAAGTTAGCACGTCGCTTGTTGGTCGAGATGAATGTTATTGGTAATTTTGCTCGGAGATTGAACGCCGTGAAATATTATCATTCATATGTTGTTTGCTACCCGTTGATAACTTCTCACACGGCCTCGTTGATGAGGTCATAGTTAATATTAAAATTCCAACCGCGAAGGGAATAGCGTATGTACTCACAAGTCTGCAGAATCCAGTCCTCATCTCGGTTTGCGAGTATAAGGATGATATCAGCATAAAGTTAGAACAAAATAATGTACAAAATACTGTACCGTTACCGTTAAATAAACCAAATGTACCGTTCGATATATACCGAGAGGAACAACGACTTTAATTCCAATTATAGTAATAATAGGCAAGTCATTTAGTTCGTTTATATTATATGTTCAGCAACCAATGAGAAAGTATAAAGACAAAATATGTGATGGTATAACATACAAATTGAGACCTCCGACGACGCGTCAGACACCATTGTTGTTCATTTTGGTCGTTGATGCAATTTTATTAGTTTATTGTACGTTGAACATCTTGCCTAATACTTATTCCAATGAATTAAAATATTCATGTAATGAAAAAAGTTAAATATTCCCTTGTGTTCTTCAAATTCAGATACGCTTTCTGACACAATAGTAAAGGTGGGGGAGGGCGGTTACAATACTTTTTAAGTCCCTCTCTTACAAGCGTCTCTCCAGAAGATCCGATCCGATCTCCGGAAGATTACGAATACTCCGCCATAACGCTCGGGTGACTTTAACATGTCTCTAAATATTCTTCAATGCCATGGACAAGATACTACCACTGTTATAAGGGCACCGATACAGCAATGTTCGAACTGTTTTCGCACACAACAACCACACGTGGCGTTCTAGGGATAGCTTCGCAACTTTGATTGGCTGCTTATAGACTTCTAGGATTATGAGTAGGAATCTAATGGCGGAAAATTCCATATAAAGTAGCACCTCCCACAAAAGGTGTTATCGTATAAGAATGTCTGTCAACAAAAACAGACTCTCGATTCGATTAACTTTACAGGGGTAGCACAGCATCTGTGACTCAGAGGGAAGTTTAGTTCTCTTTTAGATTGCATATAGATGGATATCGATTGAATGTTAGTTTGCTTGCTCTTCTACTAAATGCGCCTTTCCGGTAATGGGTAGTTGCGCGTTGAAGTAGCAAATCTGGATCCATCTGTAGTCAAATGAAACACCTGCTTTACACAGGCCATATCAATCCAAATTACGATGTTTTTTCCAACGCTTCTCTTACCAGTTTGCTACTGAATTTTATTTGAAAAAACCTTAATTCGCAACTCGTCTTCATTTATTAGCACTTTACGGGCTTTTATACGAACAAAGAAAATTATTGGCGAAACAGCTAGAAAAGGTGGGAAGCAAATAGTGGATGAAGGATAACCAACACCGAGCACCTGCGAGTCTTGTTAACGACATTTGACGTAGTCGTAAAGGCGCCGTACATCGATGGAGCGTTTTTATGGAGCATAATGCCCCTTTGTTACACAGAAGGACTTCACAAGTACTTACGTATAGTGCGAAAACATACCGTACATTAAGACCGTTCGTAAGCTTGCCTTTCTTCGAGAAATCGAACATCAAGGTGCAATTTTTGTGAACATTCATGTCCAGACTCTAGGTCCTCTACGACTTCAGGTCAGACTCAAGCCAGGTCAATTGGTAGAGTTAACTTGTATCAGGAAACATTGTTGGGAACTCTAAGTATTGCTCCAAAATATCGTTCACCTCTGTAGCGAGTGACTTGATCTTAGCCGTACGCCGTAATTAGCATTCATTTTATATCATTGGTCATTGTGAGCCTTTCGTCTTGTCAGTTATAACTACAAATATATGTAACTATTATATTAATAAAATGTTCATTGCAGTGACATCTATAAACCTAATTACATTAATAAAATGATTATTGAATTAAGAACATTTATTTTTTACTTGATAACCTTATATATATTTGTATATATTTACAGCTCGCACAAAAACCTATCAGCGAAAAGACACATTCGAGAGTTGAGAACAAAGCGAACTATTTTAAAAAAACCCGCTCAATAAGCGTGCACACGGCGCTTGGAATTCTTAAAGCCGTCGCATGGCGTCTCGCGAGAGTCGCATATTTTTTACGCGGGGTCAACCCCCCACCGCCGAAAGGGGGTCGATGCCACCCCCGCTGGGGGAGGGTTAATTAGTCGCGAACGCGGTCCGGCTCCACTCCATCTAACTTGTTTCCTTCTTTATTTGCCCACTTGATACAAATGTGGGGATCCCAGAGCCGCGGCTTGCGATAGTAAAAGAAGGACCGCGTCGCGTCGGGGCCTTTAAGCCCGCTCCTATTAATGACAGCCGTTAAAGTTCGGGACGCGAATTTATCTATTACTCCCCAGGCGGGATAGGCGGCTAAATGAATGTCAGTTTATTGTCAATGTTCTAAAATAAAACTTGCTACATAAACGCGAAGTACATAAACTTTGACAATTTTTTGTTTCATGTAACATCCAATCCAATATAAAACAGTTAATATTATTTTCTATAACATTAAGGTTATTTAAAATGCATGAAAAATTAAAACGATATTGCCAATACATAAAAAAATATACTGTACATTGCCGTGACAGAAACGCTGAAACTTTGTGGATAAAAAAGAAAATGCTTACTTGTTTGTAATGTTGCTTTTACTTTTCATGTTTACAGTAATCCGATATTACGAAATGAATATGCGTAGATACGAACAGGTAGATTTTAATGCTTAAATAATAAATACCTTTCTCATGGTTGACCTTAAGGGGTTGGAGAACATTTGAAAAAAAATGTATAACTCTTAGATTGCTAGTTAAACAGTAATAACCAAAAATTATAACACGTAACTACTCGCTTATATGTAGGTCATTCACCTATACAATATAATAATTAAATCCGAAAAGCGTCTACTGGCTACTACTAGCGAAACTTTGATTATACCGTAACTAGCGTTCAACACACGGTCGCAATTACTAGCTGGCCGCACGTCCCCACGGGTCACTCGAGCCCCGGCTTCGTGCCCCGTGCTAATGAAGGCGAATATCTTCAAAGGGGTCCACAAGACCCGCCCGCGGTCATGTTGAATGTTTAAACGGGTCGCGCGCTTGGAGGGTTGTGTTGGAGCTCTTGTGTCCGTTCGGTTCGCTTGTAACAGGTAATTAAATAACGTTTGCCGCGCTTTATCGCTGCTAAATTGGTGTTCCACAGTTATTTACTTATTGAAGGACGCTGATAGACAGTAATGAACGGGCTTTGGTATTTATAAGATCTGCGCAATTTTCTAGCTAATTTCCAACTACCTAGTTCAAAAATAACAAAGAATATAAACAGTGCAAGCACTTGAACATAATTGTAGTAGCGAGATATTGTTATATTTCCAATAAGTCATGAGACCAATGCTTTATCCAACTTCATCCATATCAATGATCAATTAATATCCAAATCTTTCTAACGATTTCATCCTATCCGTTCTATACGCTCGATCCGCATCCATCCGATCCTACGAACGCGTTCGGCTCCGATTAATTCTATTCGAGAACAGGGCTTCGGTTACTCCTTAGTGACGATCCGAGGAGTTCAAGGAATTGCCGGCGGGGGCGGGGTGGGCGCTGCACAGCTGACGTCGGCACTCGAGCATGATGTACATAAGGCTTGGCTCTACACTATATACTGGCGTCGTACTACATATAACTTGTACATAAAGCGAGCGAGGTTCGAAATCTGGGAATATCACAAAGATAATTATCGTTGTACCTACGTGTAGTTTGTTCTGAGTTGCATCGTCCTAGGTATTTAGATGTAATGTGTAGATTTTACGGCGACATGATTGGTTCATTGGATAATTACAGAAAATATGTATTAGGAAAAAATACGAGTTGTAACGAATCAAAATTTTATGTTAACTTTAGAAAAGCAAATCACTATTTGAGTAAACAAATGTCTTTCAACAGTTCCATAAACGGGGAACTATCTCGGATGAGCTATACATTTAAATAGTAATTGTTTCACACCCAGACACAGAAAAAATACTTGTGTTCATCACACAAAAATTTACCTCGAGTGGGAATTGAATCCACGGCCCGCAGTGTAGTAAACAGGTTCACTAAGCATTGAATAATCCCGCCAATGGAAAACTTCCAAATGAATAATGCTCTTTCCACGATATATACTTGGTTAATATGTTACCCGTTAATCTAACCCTTGAATAGGTCGTACTAAGTATCTCTATATGCCAACGACCCAGGAATACATCCATTGGAAATCTACGTCTCGAGAGTCTCGTGAGTGACCTGGGTTCTAATTAAAACCTGAGCACGTCCACGCTCGATCACATTCAAATCAAGCGTGAGATGGTAAGGGAAAAGATTACAGTTTTCCTACACATGTACGTATCTTAGTATGACGGCGCTGTGTAGCAAGTAGGTCCGAGACAAAGAAATAGACGCCGATCGGTGCGGGTTAAGGTGGGTTTTCATTGTACGTTATTTTAAGATACCTCGCGCTACCAAGGCCGCTTTACACACTATTGGTACAAAACAATCGAAATATTATTCATAAAAGTTTTTACATCTACTGAACTGTTCGTTCAGTGCTTAATAGCAATAATTTTTTACCCCGAGTTCTATGATTAAGATTATGATTATGTTAAGATAAGATTATTAAGTTATATTAAGTTGAGATTAAGTTAAAATGTAGGAAACATTTACATTATAGTATCCTTTGTATCGCTACGCAATGTTGCAATGACAATTGCTTTGTGTCATAAATAGGTTATCGCGATGGCGCTTCCGAAAATGAAACAAAACTAAGATTCTACCAATACGACATTGACATCAAGTTTGCTATAATATGCATTTTTTCATTGTGACGAATTTGTTCAAATATTAAGGAATTTCTTGCACCAATTGTTATTAAGAGACGCAATATTCCACGCAACATTAGTTAATTAACATCCAAATTAGGGTTGTATATCCAGTTTTGTAATGTACACATGCACACAAGCAAAAACAATATCTCGTGCGCGACGTTGAAAACGAACCTTAAGAATGTAAGACGAGCGTAATTGTTCACACATCACCTGGAATTATACTTCGTTTGCCCCCGTTCTAGAACCTACCACGCACAGATGTCAGGACTTTGCCGGCTCAGCTGAATCGCAGCGGCACAATAGAAATAAGCAGCAATTGTACCTACTTGGCAACTCGAAGGTTGGACAAAGGCTTGTGCCACCTTATTAATTACAATAGGAATCAATCGGCTAACAAAGAGACGCAAGACAAAGGTTTAGAAGCAGCGGGCGAGTTCGGGCTACGCGGGCGCCGCGGTCCGCTCTAATTAAACACCCCCCGCCGCCCCCTGTCCGCCCCCCTACATCGCCCGATCGGACACAGAGTATGCGGCGGAGAGCTGCCTAAGGCCGCTTCAGTTGCTGATTAGCTACTGAACGTTACTTTGTACTATTTTAACAAGCATTTTTATTTATACATTGTTTCATACTACTTGGTACTAATACCAAACACTCGTCAGTATACAAACATTAACTGATATGACATGACAGAACTGATATGACAGAGAAATATTGTAGGACCGCGATACTTACAGATGTGTCTGGCCCCAATTTAGTCAGAGGCTGGGCTAGCTGGACGTGGACAGCTGATAAACTAAATATTTAGATCTTTCAATACATACTTCTACATATAATTTGATACCTACAATATAAATGGAAAGGGTATCGAATTATTATTTTAGTTAAAAATTTAACGTTAAGCATCGTATCAAAATGTATTGGACAGACTGAGAAAACAGAGTTAAACTAGGATTAATATAATTATATAATTTTTTCGTATATTATGCGTATAAATATGTGTATATGTTTCAATAAAATATTGATACGATAAACCAGATATATAAGTGCGAAAAGTACTTCGAACAATGAACGTATGCTATTGTATTGTTATAAAGTTTAAAAACCTCATAAAATACATTTACAAGCCTTATATAGCTCGATTATTAAAAAATATATTGTATAAATGCAGCACAGTATCATTCCTGTTAAAAAATATGGTTTTACAAAAACGACACATTATATTATCAGCTAATAAAAATATCCAACTTACGAGGTTCGTGAAACTAAAAGTAATATAATATTTATGCACAAATAAATATTTTTTTTGTATTACTAACATAAGTTTTTATCACTACCTTTACTTACACATAATACGGACTTATGGTCTAAAACAAAGAATTATTAATATTATTATATCATTGAACAAAGAAGCTCAGTAGAAATGTTAGCTACAACAAAACG